>JZLH01S0597563.1:4330-25572 GCA_001188425.1 Eucidaris tribuloides
TCCTTTCATTTAACAATCATGATAAAAATGTCCGCCTTGGACTATTTAGTATAACAATGTCAGAATTATGAGCTTTGGTATTTGTTCCTCGGTCGTCGTGTCAATGCCGGTAACCAGTTATGGCCTGGTGGTATTGTCGCAGCCCGGATAGCTGTAGACGCGGGTTCGAATCCTGGTTCATTTTTTCTGACATGTTTGTTAAAATTATAAGATCAGCTGTTGCGATCTAAATACAGAGAGAGACAAATGAAAAAATCTATTACATCGCATTTCCCCTCTCTGAATAATTCCTTTCATTTAACAACGTTACTTATGTTATTAAACAAAATATGTAAATATTCCCATATAGTATTGAGATGGATGATGTATGCAAACACGAATCTTCTCTTATGAAGGAAGCTAATTTGCATATTTTGTAAAATATTTTCAGAATATCACTCGGAAAATATGTCCATTGTGTTTGTTAACATTGTAAACGTGAGTTAGATATTTCTTGTTGCCTTTCTAATTGAAAACCTGCCGTTTAAAAATATGCTAAGCTTTCTAATTGAACGTTCATGTTGTCGATCATTGAGTCGAAAAACTATTTGTATTGCCCAAACCAAGACAAGTGAAATCAAATGACAATGGATAAATATATTTACATTTATCATCTGTTTATGAGGAATATTTCGGGTGCCGTAAAGAAGAATAAAAAGATCATTTATAATACACATAATTATCTACAAGCAGAGTGTGATATTCTGCTAGAAGAACCTAATAAATGCACATCAAATTTGAATACAACCATAAAATACTCTGGTTGAATATAGTGCATTTCGTTCAATAATTCTCTAAATATCAATACCAAATTGTCGAATTTAAAGTCATCCAAGAAATTGTTACAGATAGTGACAATGAAATTTATTCGGATACATTTCAAATCATTTTATTTTTTGTCGTGGTTGGAAAGAACAATATTAAATAATCCATTAGCTCATTTGAAACTTACGATCTTATTCTCCTCACAAACATCCAGTTTTGATTAAAAGTCAAACAGTTTATAATGATCATAGCAAGCTGAGAATATATTTGGTTACATATTATGGTTACGAACGCTACTCATCTTGCTTGTACATAGTGATCTAAAAAAATGCTACTATTTTGGTATCGTGGTAACGTGCATCAATGTAGAAAATTTAGCAGTTTGCATTCTGCTTCGTTAAGTCAAAATCTATACTTTACAAATACAGTGTGTATTATAAACTTTCTTATCAAAGCGCCACCTTGTAAACCATTAAGTGGATCAAATATTGGTATTGCTCAAATCAAGGCCATTGAAGTTAGACGATAATGGACAAGATAGATTTATACTTTCAAGCTGTTATAACAAGATTTCGGGTGCCGTAGAAAAGAAGAGAAAGCATTTATTATACACATAATCATTTATAAGCAGAGTGTGACATCTGCTAATATGAACATAAAAATGCATGTCAAATCTGAATACAGCCATTAGATACTGTGTTTGGCTATACTCTTAATGAAAGACTTTTTAAATATCAAAGCAAAAATGTAAAATCTCACGAGGTCATTCAAAAAATTGTATGAGATAGTGACGATGAATTTCATTCGAATACTCGAAAAATCATTTCATTTTTTGCTGTTATTGGAAAGAACGATAATAAAGAAAAAGAAATTCACTAATACATTAGGATGCCACTCTCCATACATCCGCCTAGTTTTAATTAATTGTAAAAATATTTATGTTGATCATAACCAGCTTATAACATGTATTTTTTGGACATAATATAGTGGCGACAACTACTCGTCTAGCTTGTACATTGTGATCTTAAATATGTTACCATTCTGGTATCGTGAAAAGGTGCATCAATGCACAAGATGTAGCAGTAGTCATTCCCCCCAAAATTGTAAGAAATAGTGATGATGAATTTCATTCGAATACATGTAAAATCATTTTAGTATTTTGCGGTAATCGGAAAGAACAATAATAAAGAAACAGCAAGTCACTAATAAATTAGGATTTCATTTTCCGTACATCCATCTGGTTTTAACTAATTGCAAAAATGTTTACGATGATCATAAGATGAGAACGCTACACATATAGCTTGTATATAGTGATCCTAAAATTGTTCGTATTCTGGTATCGTGAAGCGGTCTATTAACGTTGAAAATGTAGCAGTCTCGCTGCCTTGCCAATTCAGATCTTTGGTTTAAAAATATGTTAATTCTATTCAAAGGTCATTAAGTGAAATAAATATTTGTATTGCCCACATCAGGACAAGTGAAATCAGACGATAATGGATGAAATATAGTTTTACTTTCAATCTGTTTATGAACAAGAATTCGGGTGCCGTAAGAAAAAGAGAGAACATTCATTATACACATAATTGAAGCCAAAAGTTCTCTCCGCAACTGATCAAAAGTAAACTTTTGTCCGCCGTCTTGGGGGCAATAATAGCAATGTTTCTGTTTTTCAACACACAATGATATGATAAGATAATTTTCTAATAATTTTTCTTCAAGTTCATAGATGAACATTCCTGCCCTCACACAGCACATCATAGCGATACTACACTACAACCAGGTAGGCACGTGTGTGTGAATCTGGGGCGAGATAACTTTTACATTCATGATGATGATGATACAAATCTATTTTGACGTTTGCAAATATTATTTATCAAATGAATCAAATAAGGACAAATACTGACAGAAATATCTGCATGACCATGATGAGAACCTGAATCCATGTTTCCTACAAACTTGTGAATCAATGCACCTAAACTCTACGTGTACGGAAAACGTGCGAGAGAGCTTGTTTACAAAATGCAGCCTCCTAGCCTCATCGCGCACGTGCGATTTGCACTGACATAATCTGTACGGGCGCTGATTGGCTGCTGTCCTCAACTCGTTGTTCCTTCTCAAGAACGAAAAATCTCAGAATTCCCGTTCTTGATTCTCAACGCGGACAGCGATGCCGGGGGTGGCGCATGCGCAGATCGATCTTGATATCGGATTACCGTTCTTGAGTCCGTTCGTTGTCAAAACGAAAGCTCACTATTATCTATTGTTGAGGAACATGCTAAACTTTTGAATCAAAGCTCATATTGTAAATTTTTCTGTGGAAGAAATATTTGTATTACGCAAATCAGGACAAGTGATATTCATTGATGATGGATAAAATAGATTTATACTTACTTTCTGTTTATAACAAGATTTCGGGTGCCGAAATCTCCCAAAATGATGGGAGCAATCATTTACTGTTCGTTTCCATTTTCAGATACATAATTAGCTATTTTCACATAAATAAGCCTTTGACCACTGACCTTCAACCTACGTACTGTAGAACTTAACTTAGGCTGCAGTTGGATATCATTAGTACTTTGTCAACGGTTGGGATTTATATGCAGGATTTGTCAAAAACGATGTATTCTGTTGTTTTCAAATAATATCTCGTGTTCGGTAGGGAAATTTTCAGAATACCATCTGGTATGAAAGCAGCTGATATTAACATCATGTTGTTCTGCAAGTACTCAATATCATATTTGATTGTAACACTGTGACCAGCTCATAAAAGTATTATAAAAACATACCATAGTGGCGAGAACCACTCTTCTAGTTTGTATTTTTTAAACTAAATGTGTTACCTTTCTTGTAACGTGAAACGGTGCATCAATGTGAAAAAAAAAATAACAGTCTTGCTGGCCTACTAAGGGCACAGTCACACCTTGACGATTTAGCCAACGTATGCCGACGTATGAAAAAATTGGCGAATACGTCGTCCTACGTTGAATAAGTTATGGGTAAGTTTTGTGTAAGTTATGTGCACGCTGAACGACGCTGAAGCACGCTGGGCACACTTCGACGATTTAGCCAGCGGTATCGCCAACGTATGAAAAATTCTTTGCGAATGCGTTGTCAATACGTGTTGAACAAAGTTTTTTTATGGGTAAGTTCTTGTATAAGTTTTGTAGTAGTTATAGTGTACGCTGAAGGCACGCCTGGTATAGCGTCGTAGCTACGACGAGTTCGTCGAAAAATTCTTGTGGCAGCGAGCAAAATTTTTCGTCTGACCCGTATGCCAGCGATAATGATTCATACGTCCGCATACCGGGGCCATACGTGTAGGTAAGTTATTCTCGTTACATGACGTCACACGCGATATTGATAAGTTGCCCTTCATTAAGTCTGAATACGTCACTCTCGAATAATTGTCCTAGCAGGGTTTCAATCGCCGATATTTTTTTTTTAATCAGCATGACGGAGAATGTGGTAGAGAGTGGGAGTGTTTGTTACGCGAAGTCGTAGCCTGCGTTATGATTGAAGATCATTGGAGCTTTAGCGCTTGTTTAGTATTGTTCATTTATTTACTTTAGTTGCATCATTTATTTATGTTATTTAATTCTATTTATTTATTTATTTCAGTTTAATTTATTGTATTTATTTATTTGATTTATTCATTCACAAAATTGCAAGCCGAAAAGGCCAGGGTTACAAATATGTCATTTGATCAAACCGATTCGGTTGATTGAGTGAAAATTTACACATCAATTTACACCGATAGTCTTGCGTATACATATGAATGAATTAACACAAGCTGCTCGAAAAGTGACATGACATAAGAAATTGAAAATAGAAATTATCAAAAAAGGAAGAGTGGAAACAAAGTTTGACCATAATAAAGGGTGGGTGTTAAGAAATAAATTTGTAAACAGCCGATAAACACAAAAAATCTCAGGTATAGCGATTAAGTTATAGTTAATATTATTTGTTAAACAGGTATGATTGAAGATCAACTGTAAAAATACAGACATGTCTTCTAAAAGACTTTAGCCGTATATAATCTACAGTAAATCAATTCCTACAAAATATTGCCATGTTTTTCGTATAATTATAATGGCGGTGAGAGATATGGTTGTGACGAAAATTCCACTGTATATAAAGCAAACATGCATAATTGATAATAATAATATATAATATTATTTATTATTGATTATGATTATTATTATTATTATTACTACTACTACTACGTACTACTACTACTAGTGATTCAGCAATTTTTGTCTGCTGTACGTATCTAAATGCCTGTAGCAAGGACAGGCCGAATCCAATTCCAACATATGAATTAAATCATTCTATTATCATTTTAAGCATAGGGATTGCTGTTCCAAAGAAATAATGACAAACAAGAAATGTTCAGAGGAAGCGAAAGTTTGGAAAAAGAGCGGGGTGAGGGAGAATGAAAAAGGGGCGAAAGTGGGAAGCATACAAAAGAAATATAGGGAATTCCACATCACCGTAAATTATTAAGAAACACCACGTCGTGATTTAAAACTATTCTTATACCTATTAGTTTTCATCTAGGCCAAGAACACAGGACGTTGCTATTTCATCAGATCTATATGTTGTTTACTGCTTGCGGTTGGTGAGGAGAACATTTAGTATGTGATCGAGTTTTTGTATTTTAATGGGCTGCTGCATGGATCATCGGCAGTAGCGTACCCACGCTATGGGTAAAGTTACCGAGTATCGTTGGGCATTAGTTGTGAATCGTCGGCAACACGACAAGATTCGTTGGTATAAGCTTATCTTAACTTTATCGAAACGCCCCATATGATTTACTACGTTATTGCCCGGTAGGTCCACACTCGATTGATGAGCCGGCGTATGTATACGGTCAAAGTGCAAATCGGAAAAATCAAGTTCAGCGTATGCCAGCCGTTTTACCCTATTCGATACGTCAGGCATTACGTTGGCTAATCGTCAAGGCGTGTGGACTATGCCTTACGATCGAGTATCAATTGATGAGCAATATGCTTAACTTTTAAACAAAAACTCATATTGTAAATCATTCTGTGGAAGAAATATATGTGTCGTCCAAATCAAGACAAGTGATTTATACTTACAATCTGTTTACAAGCAAGATTTCGGGTGCCGTAAAGAAGAAGAGAGAGCATTTATTATATACATAATTATTTATAAGCAGAGTTTGATATTCTTCTAATGTGACCATATAAATGCACGTCACATTTGAATACAGCCATTTAATACTGTGCTTGAATATAGAGCATTCCGTTCAATAATTCTTTGAGCAATAAAACCAAACTGTCGAATTTTACGAAGTCATCCAAGAAATTGTAACAAAAAGTGACAATGAAATTCAGTCGAATACATTAAATTCAAATATTTATTGCGGTGGATAGAGCAATACTAAAGAAAGGATTCATTCACCAGTAAATTAAGATCTCATGTTTCTCAGATACATCTGGTTTTAATTGATTGTCAAACTGTTTATGATGATCATAACAAGTGGAGAATATATTTTTACATACTATACTTGCGAACACTATTTTCTTGCTTGTACATAGTGATCCTAATCGCGTTACACCTTTGGTATAGTAAATTGTTATATCAATGTAGAATATGTAGCATTATTCATGCCTCGCTAATTCTAAACCTGTAGGTTACAAATATGCTGAACCTCTTGATCAAAGACTGATATTATAAATCATTGTATTGAACAAATATTTGTATTGCCAAATCATGACAAGTGAAATCAAACGACCATGGGTAGTATTGTTAAACCATCTATTAGTGTCGACGGGTTTTATTCCTACTGCAGACCTCAGCATGCTTAAACTCCCAATCACTTCGTGTTTCAACTCCAAAAGGGCCAATTTCTTGTCCATCTGGTCCTTCTGCCACTACACTATTCAAATCTCCCAAAACGATGGGGGTAATCATTTACGGTTAGTTTCCATTTTCAGAAACGTAATTCCTTAATTAGCTATTTCCACATAAATGGGCCTTTAACCACTGACCTTCGACCTACATACAATAAAACCTATCTTAGACTGTAGTTGGATATCATGTACATTCATAACAAATTTGATTAAAATCCGTCGAACATTACTCAAGTTATCAAAGAGAAACCAGAGTAAAATAGCTACTTAAGCGTTGAATGAACGATGACTTTTGACCTTTGATCTACATATGAAGAGCTCGTTTCCAAAAGGGACTAGATCCACTTTTGATGAAAATTGAGTTATTGATATCACACCATTACTCAGGTAGGTACCTGTCCTTGAGCAAAAGTTTTAACCTCAACTATGAAAGCAACCATAAGAAAAAGCATTTTTCCATAGGCGCCTGTACAAAATCCGGTAAACAAATGCCTTTTTCTCTGAAGTAACAAATATGGATGTAGTTCCTTTTGGAAATAAACTCTTCATATCCAAAAATCGAAATTGGGTTGTAATTTGATATCATGTACCTTCATACCAAATTTGATGAAAATCTGTCTAACATTACTGAAGTTATCGAAAGGAAACTTGCTAAGTAGCTATTTTCGCATTTAATGTGGTTGACCTTTGACCTTTGAGCTACACTCTCCGAAATCAAAACCGGGCTGTATTTTGTTAGCGTGTACTTTCACATCAAATTTCATTAAAATCTGTACAATGTTACTTATGTTAATAAACAAAACATGTAAATGTTTCAATCTAGTATTGAGATGGATGATGGAGGTAAAACACGACTCTTCTATTATGATGGAAGCTAATTTGCATATTGTGCAAATTTTTTTCAGAATATCACTCTGAAAATGTGTCCATTGTGTTTATTAATAATGTAAACATGACTTAGATATTTCTTGTTGAAAAATATGCTAAACTTTTTAATTGAAAGTTGATGTTGTCGATCATTGAGTGGAATACGTATTTGTATTCCCCAAATCAAGACAAGTGAAATCAGATGACAGTGGATAGAATATATTATTTATCATCTGTTTATGAGGAAGATTTCGGGTGCCATAGAGAAGAAGAAAGAGCATTTATAATACACCAAATTATTTATAAGCAGAGTGTGATATTCTGCTTAAATGATCGTATAAATTGCACATCAAGTTTGAATACAACCATAAACTACTCTGGTTAAATATACTGCATTCCGTTCAATAACTCTCTAAATATCAAAACCAAACTGTCGAATTTCAGGTCATCCAAGAAATTGTAACAAAATAATAGTGACAATGAAATTTATTCGGATACATTGTTGTTGTTGGAAAGAACAATATTAAAAATACTCTAAAAGAACGACTTCAAATACCAAAGCAAAAATGTAAAATTTAACGAGGTCATCCAAAAAATTGTATAAATTAGTGACGATGAATTTTATTTGAATACACGTAAAACATTGTCATTTTTTACGGTAATTGGAAAGAACGATAATAAATAAACGAAAATTCACTAATAAATTAGGATTTTTTTTCTCCGCACATCCATCTGGTTTTAATTAATTGTAAAAATGTTTATGATCATCATTACCAGCTTATAACATGATTTTTGGACAAAATATAGTTGCGACAGCTATATGTCTAGCATGTACATTGTGATCTTAAATATGTTACCATTCTGGTATCGTGATAACCTGCATCAATGCAGAAAATGTAGCAGTCTTGCTGCCTTGCTAATTCATAATCCATCGATGACAAGTGTGCTAAACTTTTGAATCAAGCTCATATTGTAAATCATTTTGTGGAAGAGATATTTGTATTATCCAAATCAAGACAAGTGAAATCAAACGATAATCGATGAAATAGATTTATACTTACTTCCTGTTTATAAGCAAGATACCGGGTGCCGTAAAGAAGAAATGAGAGCATTTGTTTTACACATATTTATCTAGAAGCAGAGTGTAATTTTGTCCTTATGTAACCAAATAAATGCAGATCAAGTGTTTGGATATACTACATTCCCTTCAAAGATACTCTAAATGAAAGACGTTAAGTATCAAAGCAGAAAATTAAAATTTATCGAGGTCATACAAAAAAATTTAAGAAACAGTGATGATGAATTTCATTCGAATACACGTAAAATCATTTCATTTTTTGCGGTTATTGGAAAAAGCGATAATAAAGAATCGACAATTCACTAATAAATTAGGATTTTTTTCTCCGTACATCCATCTGGTTTTAATTAATTGTAAAAATGTATATGACGATCATAACAAGATGAGAACGCTACACATATAGCTTGTACATAGTGATCCTAAAAATGTCAGTATTCTGGTATCGTGAAGCGGTGTATCAACGTTGAAAATGTAGCAGTCTTGCTGCCTCGCCAATTCACATCTTTAGTTTACAAAATATGCTAATTCTGATCAAATGTCATTTAGTGAAATTGATATTTGTATTGCAAACATCAGGACAAGTGAAATCAGACGATAATGGATGAAATTTAGTTTTACTTGCGACCTGTTTATGAACAAGAATTCGGGTGCCGTAAGAAAAAGAGAGAACATTCATTATACACATAATTGAAGCGAAAAGTTCTCTCCGCATCTGATCAAAAGTAAACTTTTGTCCGCCGTCTTGAGGCAATAATAGCAACGTTTCTGTTTTTCAACACACAATGACATGATAAGATAATTTTTTCTAGTACGTGAGGATGTTATTATTCGTATAATCATCTGGCTGTAATAAATCATCAAAATGTTAATGATGGTCATAACAAGATGAGAATAGTTGTTCTACATAATATGGTTGTGAACGTTATACTTCTAGCTTGTAAATAGTGATCTTAAAAATGTTATCATTCTTGTATCGTGAAATGGTGTATCAACATTGAAAATGTAGCAGTCTTGCTGCCTCGCTAATTAAAATCTTTAGTTTACAAATATACTAATTCTAATCAAAGGTTAGTATTGCAGGTCATTGTTTGAAAATATTTGTATTACTCGAATGAAGACAAGTGAATCACACGATCAAGAATAAAATATTGGTATAGTTACGAGCTATGTATGAGAAAGATTTCAGGTGCCGTAAGAAGAAGAGAAAGCATTTATCATACGCATTGTTATTTACAGGCAGAGTGTAATCTTCTGGTAACATGACCACTTAAATGCACATTTAGTTTGAATACAAGCATAAAATACTGTGCTTGCATATATATGATCTACATTCCCTTGAATGAATCTCTAAATTCAATATCAAATTCAAAATGTCAAATTTCACGAGGCCATTACAAAACAAATTATCAGATAGTGACGATGAAATTCATTCGATTACATTTCAACCCGTTTCGAATTTTGGTTTTTGTTTGATGTGGTGATAGGAAGAAAAGATTGAAATTCATATTTGAATACAACCATTAAATACTGTGTTTGGATATACTGCATTACGTTCAAAAATAATCTAAAAGAAAGACTTCAAATATCAAAGCAAAATGTAAAATTTAACGAGGTCCTCCAAACAATTGTATGAAATAGTGACGATGAATTTTATTCGATTACACGTGAAATCATTTCATTTTTTTGCGGTCACTGGAAAGAACAATACTAAAGAAACTACAAGTCACTAATAAATTCACATGTCATTCTCCGTACATCCATCCGGTTTTAATTAATGGTAAAAATGTTTCTAATCATTATTACCAGCTTAAAACATTTTTTTTGGACATAATACAGTGGCGACAGCTACTCGTCTAGCTTGTACATTGTGATATAGAATATGCTTCCATTCTGGTATCGTGAAAAGGAGCATGAATGTAGAAAATGTAGCAGTCTTGCTGCCCTGCTAATTCATTATCTATTGTTGAAGAACATGCTAAACTTTTGAATCAAAGCTCATATTGTAAAATTTTCTGTGGAAGAAATATTTGTATTACGCAAATCAAGACAAGTGATATTAAAAGATGATGGATAGATTAGATTTATACTTACTTTCTGTTTACAAGCAAGATTTCGGGTGCCGTAAAGAAGAAGAGAGGGCTTTTATTATATATATAATTATTTATTAGCAGAGTTTGATATTCTTCTAATATGACCATATAAATGCACGTCAGATTTGAATACAGCCATTTAATACTGTGCTTGAATATAGAGCATTCCGGTCAATGATTCTTTCAGTAATAAAACCAAACTGTCGAATTTTACGAAGTCATCCAAGAAGTTGTAACAAAAAGTGACAATGAAATTCATTCGAATACATTTAATCAATTCAAATATTTATTGCGGTGGATAGAGCAATACTAAAGAAAGGATTCATTTACTAGTAATTTAAGATCTTATTCTCCTCACATACATCTAGTTTTAATTAATTGTCAAACTGTTTACGATGATCATAACAAGCGGAGAATATATTTTTACACACTATAATTGCGAACACTACTTTCTTGCTTGTACATAGTGATCCTGATAGCGTTAAACCTTTGGTATAGTAAATTGTTATATCAATGTAGAATATGTAGTATTGTTCATGCCTTGCTAATTCTAAACCTGTAGGTTACAAATACGCTGAACCTCCTCATCTAAGGTTGATATTATAGATTATTGTGTTGAACCAATGTTCGTATTGCCAAATCATGACAATTGCAATTATGGTCAAAATATAGTTAAACCATGTATTAGTGTCGACTAGTTTCATTCCTACTGCAGAATTCAGCATGCTTAAACCCCCTATCATTGCGTGTTTGAATTCCAAAAGGGCCAATTTCTTGTCCATCTGGTCCTTCTGCCACTACACTGTTCAAATCTCCCAAAATGATGGGAGCAATCAATTACTGTTCGTTTCCATTTTCAGATACATAATTAACTATTTTCACATAAATGAGCCTTTGACCACTGACCTTCGATCCACATACTGTAAAACTTAACTTAGGCTGTAGTTGGATATCATTAGTACTTTGTCAGCAGTTGGGATTTATACGCAAGATTTGTCAAAAACGATGTATTCTGTTGTTTTCAACTAATGTGTCTTGTATTGTAGTGACATTTTCAGAATACCATCAGGTATGGAAAGCAGCTGATATTAAAATAATGTTGTTCTCCAAGTACTCAATCTTATCTTGAATTGTAGCATTGTGACCAGCTTATAGCACTTTAAAAAAATACCATAGTGGCGGGTGCTACTCGACTAGCTTGTACTTTTTATACTAAATGTGTTACCATTCTTGTATCGCGAAACGGTGCATCAATGTAGAAAATTTAGCAGTCTTGCTGCCTCGCTAATTCGTTATCTATTGATGAGCTATTTGCTAAGCTTTTGAATCAAAGCTCATATTATAAATCATTCTGTGGAAAAAATATTTGTATTACCCAAATCAAGTTAAAGCCCAAGTTTAATTTTGGGGATTTTTTTCTTATTTGAAAGCTTTATGCCCCAAAGTCATAACCCTGCAATAATAGATTCTGAATATCTTTAGTTTTTTTTATATGAATTTATGAAAATGTCGGGGGTCCCTCCGACATTTTCATAAATTCATATAAAAAAACTAAAGACATTCAGAATCTAGTATTGCAGGGTTATGACTTTGGGGCATAAAGCGTTCAAATAACAAAAAATCCCTAAAACTTAACTTGGGCTTTAAGTGAAATCAGACGAGAAGGGAAAAATAGATTTATACTTACCACCTGTTTATAACAAGATTTCGGGTGCCGTAAAGAAGAACAGAGAGCATTTAATACATACATAATTATTGATAAGCAGAGTGTGAAATTCTGCTTATATGACGATATAAATGCACGTCAGATTTAAATACAGCCACTTAATACTGTGCTTGAATATACTGCACTCCGTTCAATAATTCTATGAGTAATAAAACCAAATTGTCGAATATTACGAGGTCAGCCAAGAAATTGTAACAAAAAGTGACAATGAAATTCATTCGAATACATTAAATTTATTTCATTATTTATTGCGGTGGGATAGAGCAATACTAAAGAAAGGATTCATTAACCAGTAAATTAAGATCTCATTCTCCTCAGATACATCTGCTTTTAATTAATTGTCAAACTGTTTATGATGATCATAACAAGCGGAGAATATATTTTTACATACTATAATTGCGAACACTACCTTCTTGCTTGTACATAGTTATCCTTATAGCGTTACACCTTTGGTATAGTAAATTGTTATATCAATGTAGAATATGTAGCATTGTTCATGCCTCGGTAATTCTAAATCTCTAAGTTACAAATACGCTGAACCTCCTCATCTAAGTTTGATATTATAGATCACTGTGTGGAACAATGTTCGTATTGCCAAATCATGACAATTGCAATCATGGTCAAAATATAGTTAATCCATGTATTAGTGTCGACTTGTTTCATTCCTACTGCAGAATTCAGCATGCTCAAACCCCCTATCATTGCGTGTTTGAACTCCAAAGGGCCAATTTCTTGTCCATCTGGTCCTTCTGCCACTACACTGTTCAAATCTCCCAAAATCATGGGAGCAATCATTTACTTTTCGTTTGCATTTTTAGATACATAATTAGCTATTTTCACATAAATGAGCCTTTGACCACTGACCTTCGATCTACATACTGTAAAACTTAACTTAGGCTGTAGTTGGATATCATTAGTACTTTGTCAGCAGTTGGAATTTATATACAGGATTCATAAAAAACGATGTATTCTGTTGTTTTTAACTAATCTGTGTTGTATTGTAGTGACATTTTCAGAATACCATCTGGTATGGAAGCAGCTGATATTAAAATCCTGTTGTTCTCCAAGTACTAAATCTTATCTTGAATTGTAACATTGTGACCAGCTTATAGCACCTTTTTTTTCAAAAGATACCATAGTGGCGAGTGCTACTCGACTAGCTTGTACTTTTTATACTAAATGAGTTACCTTTCTTGTATCGTGAAACGGTGCATCAATGTAGAAAAATTAGCAGTCTTGCTGCCCTGCTATTCGTTATCTATTGATGAGCAATATGCTAAATTTTTAAATTAAATTTCATATTGTTTTTTTTTTATTTTTATTACCCAAATCAAGACAAGTGAAATGAGACGATAAGGGATAAAATAGATTTATACTTACCAACTGTTTATCACAAGATTTCGGGTGCCGTAAAGAAGAAGAGAGAGCATTTATTATATACATAACTATTTACAAGGATAGTTGGATATTCATCTAATATGACCATATTCCGTTCAATAATTCTTTGAGTAATAAAACCAAACTGTCGAATTTTACGAGGTCATCCACGAAATTGTAACAAAAAGTGAGATAAAATTCATTAGAATACATTTACTTCATTTAATTATTTATTGCGGTGGATAGAGTAATACTAAAGAAACGATTCATTCACTAGTAAATTAAGATCTTATTCTCCTCACATACATCTGGTTTGATTAATTGTCAAACTGTTTATGATGATCAGAATATCAGATATCATGTGCATTCAAATCAAATTTGATTAGAATCCGAACATTACTCAAGTTATCAAACAGAAACCAGAGTAAAATAGCTACCTAAGCGTTGAATGAACGATGACTTTTGACCTTTGATCCATTTATTCGAAACTTTAAATTGGGTTGTAGTTTGATATAATGTACCTTCATACCAAATCTGATAAAAATCTGTCGAACATTACTGAAGTTATCGAAAGAAAACCTGTTAAATATTTTCGTATTTAATGTGGTTTACCTTTGACCTTTGAGCTACACTCTCCGAAATCAAAACCGGGCTGTTTTTTGTTAGCATGTACCTTCACATCAAATTTCATGAAAATCTGTACAACGTTACTTATGTTATTGAACAAAATATGTAAATATTTCCATCTAGTATTGAGATGTATGATGTATGTAAAACACGAATCTTCTCTTATGAAGGAAGCTAATTTGCATATTTTGTAAAACATTTTCAGAATATCACTCGGAAAATGTGTCCATTGTGTTTGTTAACATTGTAAACGTGAGTTAGATATTTCTTGTTGCCTTTCTAATTAAAAATCTGCCGTTTAAAAATATGCTAAGCTTTCTAATTGAAGGTTCATGTTGTCGATCATTGAGTGGAAAAACTATTTGTATTGCCCAAACCAAGACAAGTGAAATCAAATGACAATGGATAAAATATATTTATATTTATCATCTGTTTATGAGGAATATTTCGGGTGCCGTAAAGAAGAAGAAAGAGCATTTATAATACACATAATTATTTATAAGCAGAGTGTTGGATCCTACTACTGTACAAGTTTTCTTTTATGTAGGTTCCATCATATTTCTCATGATTTCGCTTGCCTATATCCGATATTGATTATAACTGATTAATTTGTAAATTGTATTAATACTTATATTGTCATTTATTTATTTCTTTATGTCATTGTATGCATGTTATATTGTTACAAATGTCATTCTTTTGAGAAATATGAAAAATAAATTGAAATTGAAAATTGAAATTGAATATTCTGCTTAAATGGCTGTAATAATTGCACATCTAGTTTGAATACAACCAAAAATACTCTGGTAGAATATACTGCATTCCGTTCAATAACTCTCTAAATATCAAAACCAAACTGTCGAATTTCACGTCATCCAAGAAAATGTAACAAATAGTGACAATGAAATTTATTCGGATACATTTCAAATCATTTCATTTTTTTGTTGTTGGAAAGAACAATATTAAAGAATTCATTAGCTCACTAGTAAATTAAGATCTTATTCTCTTTAGAAACATTTGGTTTTCATTAATTTTCAAACAGTTTATGATAATCATAACAAGCTGAGAATGTAGTTTTGCAAAATATAGTTACGAACGCTTCCCATCTTGCTTGTACATATAATGATCTTAAAAATGCTACCATTGTGGTATCGTGATAAAGTGCACCAATGTAGAAAATTTAGCAGTTTTCCTTCTGCTTCGTCAAGTCAAAATCTATATTTCAGAAATAACATAAGCTTTCTTATCAAAGTACTACCTTGTAAACCATTAAGTGAAACAAATCTTTGTATTGCCCAAAATCAAGGCAAGTAAAATCAGACGATGATGGATAAAACAGATTTGTACTTATTTCCTGTTTATAACAAGATTTAGGGTGCCGTAAAGAAGAAGAGAGAGCACCTATTAAACACATAATTATTTATAGGCAGAGAATGATATTCTGCTGATATGACCACATCAATGTAGATCAAGTTTCAACACAACTATGAATTACTATGTTTGGATATACTGAATTCCGTTAAACGATGCTCTAAAAGAAAGACCTTAAATACCAAAGGAAAAATGTAAAATTTAACGAGGTCATCCAAAAAATAGTAAGAAATAGTTATGATGAATTTCATTCGAATACACGTAAAATCATTCCATTTTTTGCGGTAATTGGAAATAACGATAATAAAGAAACGACAATTCGTTAATGAATTAGGATTTAATTTTCCTTACATACATGTGGTTCTAATTAAAGAGAATACACAGTACTGGTTGATGATGGCAACATTTTCATCAAAATTTCACATTTCATAGGTTTCCAGGTGAAAGTATATTTACACTTGCATTATAATGTGAGACTTATTCACTTCATATGTATTAAAGATTTGAGAGATTGTTGACAGGTTGAACAGGTGAAGTTTTTTTTTATCGATTTTGCCTTTCAATGTTGGAGTGTGTATGTCAACAATTAACATTCTCACAGATACAGTGTATTGATTTCTGTGTTAGTACTTTGTCAGCAGTGGGGATTTAGGTGCAGGATTTGTCAAAACGATGTGTTCTGTAGTTTTCAATTAATCTCTCGTGTACAGTAGTGACATTTTCAGAATACCGTCTTGTATGAAGGCAGCTGAAATTAAAATCATGTTGTTCTGCAAGTACTCAATCTTATCTGTAATTGTAACACTGTGACCAACTAATAACACTATTTGAGATACATACGATAGTGGCGAGAGCTACTCGACAAGCTTGTACTTTTTATACTAAATATGTTACCATTCTTGTATCGTGAAACGGTGCATCAATGTAGAAAATTTAGCAGTCTTGCTGCCCTGCTAATTCATTGTCTATTTATGAGCAATTTGCTAAACTTTTAAATTAAATTTCATATTATAAATCATTCTGTTGAAGAAATATTTTTATTACCCAAATCAAGACAAGTGAAATGAGACGATAAGGGATGAAATAGATTTATACTTACTAGCTGTTTATCACAAGATTTCGGGTGCCGAAAAGAAGAAGAGAGAGCATTTATTATATACATAACTATTTACAAGGATAGTTGGATATTCATCTAATATGACCATATAAATGCAAGTCAGATTTGAATATAGCCATTTAATACTGTGCTTGAATATAGAGCATTCCGTTCAATAATTCTTTGAGTAATAAAACCAAACCGTCGAATTTCACGTCATCCAAGAAAATGTAACAAATAGTGACAATGAAATTTATTCGGATACATTTCAAATCATTTCATTTTTTTTTGTTGTTGGAAAGAACAATATTAAAGAATTCATTAGCTCACTAGTAAATTAAGATCTTATTCTCTTTAGAAACATCTGGTTTTCATTAATTGTTAAACTGTTTATGATGATCATAACAAACGGAGAATATATTTTTACATACTATACTTGCGAACACTACTTTCTTGCTTGTACATAGTGATCCTAATAGCGTTACACCTTTGGTATAGTAAATTGTCATATCAATGTAGAATATGTAGCATTATTCATGCCTCGCTAATTCTAAACCTGTAGGTTACAAATACGCTGAACCTCCTCATCTAAGGTAGATATTGTAGATCATTGTGTTGAACAAATGTTCGTACTTCCAAATCATGACAACTGCAATCATTGTTAAAATATAGTTAAACCATGTATTAGTGTCGACTAGTTTTATTACTATTTCAGAATTCAGCGTGCTTAAACCCCCTATCATTGCGTGTTTGAACTCCAAAAGGGCCAATTTCTTGTCCATCTGGTCCTTCTGCCACTACACTGTTCAAATCTCCCAAAATGATAGGAGCAATCATTTACCGTTCGTTTCCATTTTCAGATACATAATTTGCTATTTTCACATAAATGAGCCTTTGATCACTGACCTTCGATCTACATACTGTAAAACTTAACTTAGGCTGTAGTTGGATATCATTAGTACTTTGTCAGCAGTTGGGATTTATACGCAAGATTTGTCAAAAACGATGTATTCTGTTCTTTTCAACTAATCTGTCTTGTACTGTAGTGACATTTTCAGAATACCATCAGGTATGGAAGCAGCTGATATTAAAATCCTGTTGTTCTCCAAGTACTCAATCTTATCTTGAATTGTAACATTGTGACCAGCTTATAGCACTTAAAAAAATACCATAGTGGCGAGTGCTACTCGACTAGCTTGTACTTTTTATACTAAATGTGTTACCATTCTTGTATCGTGAAACGGTGCATCAATGTAGAAAATTTAGCAGTCTTGCTGCCCTGCTAATTCGTTATCTATTGATGAGCAATTTGCTAAACTTTTAAATTAAATTTCATATTATGAATCATTCTGTTGAAGAAATATTTTTATTACCCAAATCAAGACAAGTGAAATGAGACGATACGGGATGAAATAGATTTATACTTACCAACTGTTTATCACAAGATTTCGGGTGCCGTAAAGAAGAAGAGAGAGCATTTATTATATACATAACTATTTACAAGGATAGTTGGATATTCATCTAATATGACCATATAAATACAAGTCAGATTAGAATATAGCCATTTAATACTGTGCTTGAATATAGAGCATTCCGTTCAATAATTTTTTGAGTAATAAAACCAAATTGTCGAATTTTACGAAGTCATCCAAGAAATTGTAACAAAAAGTGACAATGAAATTCATTCGAATACATTTAATTAATTCAAATATTTATTGCGGTGGATAGAGTAATACTAAAGAAACGATTCATTTACTAGTAAATTAAGATCTTATTTTCCTCACATACATCTGGTTTTAATTAATTGTCAAACTGTTTATGATGATCATAACAAGCGGAGAATATATTTTTACATACTACACTTGCGAACACTACTTTCTTGCTTGTACATAGTGATCCTAATAGCGTGAAAGATATTAGCTAACATTTATCACAGTTTAAAAAAAAAAATCTGAGCTACATGATTCCCCATATTACCATTGCCTTTGATATGGTCGAAAAATAACTCCCAGAAAAAAAATTGTATTTCAAAATGATTATTGAGTGCTTTAAAAAAGTGAAAATCGTAAGTCGATCGGATTGACCTGCCATTTTCTCTCATAGACTTACTGTGTGTACACCTACTCTATTTAAACTCGCTCCGAGGTTAAATTGTTAATTAATGCATAACTTGCCATTGGCAGAGTAACTTTCCAAACTTGTTGTTATTCTAGGGTGTTTATTTGTCCATATAAACACTACTATGTAGTTCAGACATCAAAATTTGATATTTTTTTTTTAAATTGAAACTCCACAATGTTAGCCTATCACTTTAAAGATTTGGTATAGTAAATCGGTATATCAATGTGGAATATGTAGCATTGTTCCTGCGTCACTAATTCTAAACCTGTAGGTTACGAATATGCTGAACCTCCTAATCAAAGACTGATATTATAAATCATTGTGTTGAACAAATATTTGTATTGACAAATCATGACAAGTGAAATCAAACGACCATGGTCAATATTGTTAAACCATTTATTAGTGTCAACGGGTTTATTCCTACTGCAGACCTCAGCATGCTTAAATCCCCTATCATTTCGTGTCTCAACTCCAAAAGGGCCAATTTCTTGTCCATCTGGTCCTTCTGCCACTACACTGTTCAAATCTCCCGCAATAATGGGGGTAATCATTTACGGTTCGTTTCCATTTTCAGAAACGTAATTCCTTAATTAGCTATTTTCACATAAATGGGCCTTTAACCACTGTCCTTCGACCTATATACTATAAAACTTATCTTAGACTGTAGTTGGATATCATGTACATCCATAACAAATTAGATTAAAATCCGTCGAACATTACTCAAGTTATCAAACAGAAACCAGAGCTACTTAAGCGTTGAATGAACGATGACTCTTGACCTTTCATCTACATATCCCAAAATCGAAATTGGGTTGTAATTTGATATCATGTACCTTCATACCAAATCTGATAAAAGTCTGTCTAACATTACTGAAGTCATCGAAAGGAAACCTGTTAAGTAGCTATTTTCGCATTTAATGCGGTTGACCTTTGACCTTTGAGCTACACTCTCCGAAATCAAAATCGGGCTGTATTTTGTTAGCATGTACTTTCACATTAAATTTTTATTAAAATCTGTACAGCGTTACTAATGTTAATGAACAAAATATGTTAATGTTTCCATCTATTATTGAGATGAATGATGGAGGTAAAGCACGATTTTTTCTAATATGATGGAAGCTAATTTGCATATTGTGCAAAATATTTTCAGAATATCACTGTGAAAATGTGTCCATTGTGCTTTTTAACATTGTAAACGTGACTGAGATTTTTCTTGTTGCCTTTCTTATTAAAAAAATAAGCCGTTTAAAAATATGCTAAACTTTTTAATTGAAAGTTGATGTTGTCGATCATTGAGTGGAAAAACTATTTGTATTGCCCAAATCAGGACAAGTGAAATGAGAAGACAATGGATAAAATATATTATTTATCATCTGTTTATGAGGAAGATTTCGGGTGCCGAAAAGAAGAAGAAAGAGCATTTATAATACACATAATTATTTATAAGCAGAGTGTGACATTCTGCTAAAATGGCTGTAATAATTGCACATCTAGTTTGAATACAACCATAAAATACTCTGGTTGAATTTACTGCATTCCGTTCAATAACTCTCTAAATATCAAAACCAAACTGTCGAATTTCACGTCATCCAAGAAAATGTAACAAATAGTGACAATGAAATCTGTTCGGATACATTTAAATCATTTCATTTTTTGTTGTTGTTGGAAGGAACAATATTAAATAATTCATTAGCTCAGTAGTAAATTACGATCTTATTCCCTTGAGAAACATCTGGTTTTCATTAATTTTCAAACAGTATATGATGATCACAACAAGCTGAGAATATATTTTTGCAAAATATAGTTACGAACGCTTCCCATCTTGCTTGTACATATAATGATCTTAACAATGCTACCATTGTGGTATCGTGATAAAGTGCATCAATGTAGAAAATTTAGCAGTTTTCCTTCTGCTTCGTCAAGTCAAAATCTATATTTCAGAAATATCATAAGCTTTCTAATCAAAGTACTACCTTGTAAACCATTAAGTGAAACAAATCTTTGTATTGCCCAAAATCAAGGCAAGTAAAATCAGACGATGATGGATAAAACAGATTTGTACTTATTTCCTGTTTATAACAAGATTTAGGGTGCCATAAAGAAGAAGAGAGAGCACCTATTAAACACATAATTATTTATAGGCAGAGAATGATATTCTGCTAATATGACCACATCAATGTAGATCAAGTTTCAACACAACTATGAATTACTG
>JZLH01S0597563.1:25622-38218 GCA_001188425.1 Eucidaris tribuloides
TAATGTTAAATGAACAAAATATGTAAAATGTTTCCATCTATTATTTAGATGGATGATGGAGGTAAAGCACGATTCTTCTAATATGATGGAAGCTAATTTGCATATTGTGCTAAATATTTTCAGAATATCACTCTGAAAATGTGTCCATTTGTGTTTGTTATTATTGTAAACATGACTTAGATATTTCTTGTTGCCTTTCTAATTAAAAGTAAGCCGTTTAAAAATATGCTAAACTTTTTAATTGAAAGTTCATGTTGTCGATCATTGAGTGGAAAGCGTATTTGTATTCCCCAAATCAAGACAAGTGAAATCAGATGACAATGGATAAAATATATTATTTATCATCTGTTTATGAGGAAGATTTCGGGTGCCGTAAAGAAGAAGATAGAGCATTTATAATACACATAATTATGTATAAGCTGAGTGTGATATTCTGATTAAATGACCGTATAAATGCACATCAAGTTTGAATACAACCATAAAATACTCTGGTTGAATTTACTGCATTCCGTTCAATAATTCTCTAAATATCAAAACTAAACTGTCGAATTTCAGGTTATCCAAGACATTGTAACAAATAGTGACAATGAAATCTATTCGCATACATTTAAATCATTTCATTTTTTTTGTTGTTGGAAGGAACAATATTAAATAATTCATTAGCTCACTAGTAAATTACGATTTTATTCTCTTTAAAAACATCTGGTTTTCATTAATTTTCAAACAGTATATGATGATCACAACAAGCTGAGAATATATTTTTGCAAAATATTGTTACGAACGCTACTCATCTTGCTTGTATATAGTGATCTTAAAAAACCTACCATTTGGTATCGTGATGACGTGTATCAATGTAGAAAATTTAGCAGTTTTCCTTCTGCTTCGTTAATTCAAAATCTATACTTCACAAATATTCTAAACTTTCTTATCAAAAGGCCACTTTGTAAACCATTAAGTGGAACAAATGTTTGTAGTGCCAAAATCATGGAAAATAACTCATATGATAATGGATAAAACAGATTTATACTTACGAACTGTTTATAACAAGATTTCAGGTGCCATAAAGAAGAAGAGAGAGCATTTATTATACACATTATTATTTCTAAGCAGAGTGTGATATTCTGGTAATATGATCATATAAATGCACGTCAAATTTTAATACATCCATTAAATACTGTGTATACGCCAAGATCACACTTGGTCTAAGATGACCTTACGGAGCCCGTAAACTCATCGTATCTTCCATTTCGTACGATCTCCCTACGGTGACAAGCTTTGATTGTACGATTTCGCACCGTTTCACGGGCTCCCTATTGGCATCGTAGCCTCCATTTTTTGTTTAGTGTGAAATTTGACAAATTTTTACAAATCATAAGCCCGTAGACTGTATACTTATCGTAGATGATATTGTACGATCGACGAAGGGACATCGCAACGATTAATCGTACGATTTTGGGGGCATCGCAAATGGCGACGGGCTACGACGTTCGTACGAGCATCGTGCATTTTTTTGTACGGGCCTTTTGAGTTCGGGCCAGTGCTAAGGCTGTACAAAGATCGTACAGCTATCGAGCAGAGATCGTGCGATAGCCCTGTAGTCTCCTTGGCCCCTTCACAGATCGTTCGATATCGTACAGAGATTGTACGATATCACACAGAAATCGTACAATATCGTGCAGGGGGTTCACAGAGAATGTATATAGCCATTGTGTCATTTTAGTGTTCGAGTACCCAGTACAATAGCCGATATCGTACAATGACTGTACGATATCAGCGCAAAGTCTCGGTGCGATGTCCTGCGTCGATCGTGCGATGCCATCTACGATAAGTCTACGGGCTACGGGCTTACGATTTAAAAAAAAAATGTCAAACCTTCACGCTAAACAAAATCGTAGAGGCTACGATACCCCTAGGGAGTCCATGAAATCGTACGAAAATCGTACAGTCAAAGCTTGTCACCGTACGGACATCGCACGATATGGAAGATACGATGAGTTTACGGGCTCCGTAGAGTCATCGTAGGACAAATGTGACCAAGGGTATTTGGGGACGGGTGATAAAAATCGTACGGAGGTTGCAACCTCATGGGATCATCGTACGATCTCTGTACGATATTGCAAGATATCTGTGAAGAGGCTGAGGAGACGGCAGGGTAACTGCACTGATGTCGCACCATCTCTGTACGATAGCTGTACGATATCCGTACAGCCTTTGCACCTGCTTGAACTCAAGGGCCCATACAAGATATCGCACGATGCTCGTAGATAATGTGAACGCAAACCTCGTAGACCGTAGCCATCTGCAATGCCCCCAGAATCGTACAATCCACCTAGCTAAAGTTATGGTACGCTGTCCGCAGTCAAATGTGACTGAGGCCTAAGAGATTTTAAATATCAAAGCAAAAATGTAAAATTTCATGAGGTCACTCAAAAAAATGTATGATATAGTGACGATGAATTTCATTCGAATACACCTAAAATTCATTTTTTTTTTTTTAGGGGGGGGGTGTGATTGGAAAGAACGATAATAAAGAAACGACAATTCACTAATAAATTAGGATGTCCTTCTCCGTCCATCCACCTGCAGACGATAATGGATAAAATAAATTTCTACTTACGTTCTGTTTTTTTAACAAGATTTCGGGTGCCGTAAAAAAGAAGAGAGAGCATTTATTATGCACATTACTATTATTAATAAGCAGAGTGTGATATGCTGCTAATATGCCATATACATGGAGGTCAAATTTGAATACAACCATTAAATACTGTGTTTGGATATACTGCATTCCGTTCCATGATATTCTAAATGAAATACGTTAAATATCAAAGCAAAAATGTAAAATTTAACGAAGTCATCAAAAAATTGTAAGAAAGAGCGATGATTAATTTCATTCGAATTCTATGCAATATAATGTTGAGAGATTGACAGGTTGGACAGGTAAAGATTTTTTTTATTGATTTTGCCTTCCAATGCTAGAGTGTGTATGTAAACAATTAACATTGGGGAACATATTGATTTCTTTGTTAGTACTTTGTCAGCAGTGGGGATTTATGTGCAGTATTGGTCAAAAACGATGTATTCTGTTGTTTTCAACTAATCTCTCGTGTACAGTAGTGACATTTTCATAATACCATTTGGTATGAAAACAGCTGATATTAAAATCATGTTGTTCTGCAAATCTTATCTTAAATTGTAACACAGTGATCAGCTTATAGCACTTTTTTTAAACGTACAATAGTGACGAGTGCTACTCGGCTAGCTTGTACTTTTTATACTAAATGTGTTACCATTCTTGAATCGCGAAACGGTGCGTCAATGTAGAAAATTTAGCAGTCTTGCTGCCTCGCTAATTCGTTATCTATTGATGAGCAATTTGCTAAACTTTTGAATCAAAGCTCATATCATGCATATCATAAATCATTTTGTGGAAGAAATATTTGTATTACCCAAATCAAGTTAAGTGAAATCAGACGAGAAGGGAAAAATAGATTTATACTTACCATCTGTTTATACCAAGATTTCGGGTGCCGTAAAGAAGAGCAGAGAACATTTATTATATACATAATCATTGATAAGCAGATGTGATATTCTGCTAATATGACCATATAAATGCATGTCAGATTTGAATACGGCCATTTAATACAGTGCTTGAATATACTGCACTCTGTTCAATAATTCTCTAAGTAATAAAACCAAACTGTCGAATTTTACGAGGTCAGCCAAGAAATTGAACAAAAAGTGACAATGAAATTCATTCGAATACATTAAATCCATTTTATTATTTATTGCGGTGGAAAGAGCAATACTAAAGAAAGGATTCATTCACTAGAAAATTAAGATCTCATTTTCCTCAGATACATCTGGTTTTAATTAATTGTCAAACTGTTTATGATGATCAGAACAAGCGGAGAATATATTTTTACATACTATAATTGCGAACACTACCTTCTTGCTTGTACATAGTGATCCTTATAGCGTTGCATCTTTGGTATAGTAAATTGTTATATCAATGTAGAATATGTAGCATTATTCATGCCTCGCTAATTCCAAATCTGTAGGTTACAAATACGCTGAACCTCCTCATCTAAGGTTGATATTATAGATCACTGTGTGGAACAATGTTCGTATTGCCAAATCATGACAATTGCAACCATGGTTGAAATATAGTTAAACCATGTATTAGTGTCGACTAGTTTCATTCCTACTGCAGAATTCAGCATGCTTAAACCCCTACCATTGCGTGTTTGAACTCCAAAAGGGCCAATTTGTTGTCCATCTGGTCCTTCTGCCACTACACTGTTCAAATCTCCCAAAATGATAGGAGCAATCATTTATTTTTCGTTTCCATTTTCAGATACTAATTAACTATTTTCAGATAAATGAGCCTTTGACCACTGACCTTCGATCTACATACTGTAAAACTTAACGTAGGCTGTAGTTGGATATCATTAGTACTTTGTCAGCAGTTGGAATTTATATGCAGGATTTATCAAAAACGATGTATTCTGTTGTTTTTAACTAATCTGTCTTGTATTGTAGTGACATTTTCAGAATACCATCTGGTATGGAAGCAGCTGATATTAAAATCCTGTTGTTCTCCAAGTACTGAATCTTATCTTTAATTGTAACATTGTGACCAGCTTATAGCACTTTTTTTTCAAAAGATACCACAGTGGCGAGTGCTACTCGACTAGCTTGTACTTTTGATACTAAATGTGTTACCTTTCTTGTATCGTGAAACGGTGCATCAATGTAGAAAATTTAGCAGTCTTGCTGCCCTGCTAATTCGTTATCTATTGATAAGCAATATGCTAAACTTTTAAATTAAATCTCATATTGTAAATCATTCTGTTGAAGAAATATTTTTATTACCCAAATCAAGACAAGTGAAATGAGACGATAAGGGATAAAATAGATTTATACTTACCAACTGTTTATCACAAGATTTCGGGTGCCGTAAAGAAGTAGAGAGGGCATTTATTATATACATAACTATTTACAAGGATAGTTGGATATTCATCTAATATGACCATATTCCGTTCAATAATTCTTTGAGTAATAAAACCAAACTGTCGAATTTTACGAGGTCATCCACGAAATTGTAACAAAAAGTAAGATAAAATTCATTGGAATACATTTACTTCATTTAATTATTTATTGCGGTGGATAGAGTAATACTAAAGAAACGATTCATTCACTAGTAAATCAAGATCTTATTCTCCTCACATACATCTGGTTTTGATTAATTGTCAAACTGTTTATGATGATCAGAATAAGCGGAGAATATATTTTTACATACTATACTTGCGAACACTACTTCCTTGCATGTACATAATGATCCTAATAGTGTTAAACTTTTGGTATAGTAAATTGGTATATCAATGTAGAATATGTAGCAGTGTTCCTGCCTCGCTATTTCTAAACCTGTAGGTTACAAATATGCTGAACCTCTTGATCAAATGCTGATACTATAAATCATTTTGTTGAACAAATATTTGTATTGCCAGATCGTGACAAGTGAAATAAAACAATCATGGTTACAATATGGTTAAACCATATATAAGGGTCGACGGGTTTTATTCCTACGGCAGACCCCAGCGTGCTTAAAACCCCTATTGTCACGACCCAGCTTTGACTGTGCCGGAATAATTCTCTATGAGGAAAAGACTTACACCACACTGTCACCACGCAGAATAACTGTAGACCAGACAATTTATTAAATATAGAAATAAGACAAAAGTCCTGTCTTATTTATTACAACAAGAAAATGAATAAAATAAGATTACAGACAGCCAGTGCACATTTGCATATCAAACCAAATATTAAATTTTACAATGCTGTATCAACTTGTGTGCACTCAACTTTGTAAATACAAATTAAAATTTGTGAGTTGAATGGTTTCAAATTTGGTATAATTAATTGTCCACAGTTCAAACTATGCAGCCTTTAAAATAAATGAACGTTAAACCTTACAGTAAGGGTGGGACAGTCCATGCAGCAAGTTCACTCAGCACTGTTGTCACTGCTCAACCACTGACACGACTGACGACGGTCCCCGACTCTGGCGACACGACCAGTTGCTGCCACATTAATTGCGTTGAACCACTGTACTAGTCCTGACGGTCCCCATACAGCGACGCCACCTCTACGTGCATCAACCTGTTGACACGTCCCGTTGACTCAGTACTAGAATCTAGTTCCGACGATTTCCCATACGACACCAACATGCATCGACCTGTCCACACGCATGCACGTCTCATTGACCAGACCAGTTGATGTCCCGACATAAAACCCCTATGATTTAAATTCAACATATTCAGTGACCAAATTGGCTGCCTATAAATATTACATAATTAAGTGACTTCACATATTGAGCTTAATTTCACTTCACATGTTCACGTTTTGTATAATAATTTCACTCCACAGCAGTACTTGAGTATGCTAATATTCTTCATGGTAAGAACCAAATACTATAGAGTTACATTACAGAAAATTTGGCAACTGAATGCTATGCCATGCGGCAACAATAAACAAAATCATTATGACTGTACTCATAAATGGCTATTTAAGCCCCTATTCAACGTACATTAATCATATATAGCTTCAGGGTTGACCCATATTCAATATTGACGTCTCTTTAAATTTCCAGCATTTTCTGGTCAGTATATTTCTTAATAAACATTTTACAAAATAGATACATACCACCACTTGTGGGTTAACAAGATTTAGTGCTGCACAATACGGCCTCATGTTGCACAATACGGCCTCATATTGCTCCAACCAGCACCGTCCACCGAACCAACCACTTGTCTCGACAACACGTGTAATAATGGCGATCAACTCTGAATCAGATTACATAATTATTTGCTGCCCTCTAACGTCAAGCGAAAAATATTATAATTAACAGTCGCTCTCACCGGGAGAAGCATGTCATTCAAATATTGATAGTTTGTGACAAATAACGGGAGGAACATGTCATTAAAATACTCACAATTCGTGACACCTATCATTGCGTGTTTGAATTCCAAAAGGGCCAATTTATTGTCCATCTGGTCCTTCTGCCACTACACTGTTCAAATCTCCCAAAATGATAGGAGCAATCATTAACTGTTCGTTTCCATTTTCACATACATAATTAGCCATTTTCACATAAATGAGCCTTTGACCACTGACCTTCTAGCTACATACTGTAAAACTTAACTTAGGCTGTAGTTGGATGTCATTAGTACTTTGTCTGCAGTTGGGATTTATACGCATGAATTGTCAAAAACAATGTATTCTGTTGTTTTCAACTAATCTGTCTTGTATTGTAGTGACATTTTCAGAATAGCATCAGGTATGGAAGCAGCTGATATTAAAATAATGTTGTTCTCCAAGTACTCAATCTTATCTTGAATTGTAACATT
Source organism: Eucidaris tribuloides (assembly GCA_001188425.1). Lineage (NCBI taxonomy): Eukaryota > Metazoa > Echinodermata > Echinoidea > Cidaroida > Cidaridae > Eucidaris > Eucidaris tribuloides. The sequence goes on from JZLH01S0597563.1 coordinate 33,029, forward strand.
GTGACCAGCTTATAGCACTTAAAAAAATACCATAGTGCACTCTTAAAAATATCTAGTCAGATTTTGACTAGATTTTCTAGTCGCATTTTTGTGACTAGATTTTAGTCATTATGACTAGAAATCTATCCATTTTCAAACAAATTTGACTAGGAATCTAATCAATATCGTTTGCGATTTGACTAGCGAACTACTAGTCAAAACTTCTTTGAATATGATTGGCCAATGCGCGTTCGATATCGATACCGATAGTAGCTAGCGCTATCGATAAAAATTTGTACTTTGCGGAAAATGGAGTTTGTTCTGGAGAAGCTTACGAGTGGGGACTGGAGAAATTTATCGTAAAATTGAGGGTTAAGTGCTGTATCTGTCATTTGTATTTTGATTTTTAAATCGTGTTATAGTGTTAATATTGTATGGCTTCGTAAGAGATAATTTGCTGAAACTTTGCGATTGTCTGCAGCTTTCGCTAAAGCCAAGGCCGAGCTTGGTTGTTTGTTCGCACACAGCACATTCGCTTAGATTTACATGCAGTTTGCATTACCCTGGTCCATGCATAGCCTGAACGGTAGTTGGACTGTAATGAAAGCCGAAAACATTGGCAAATTGTGCACAAAATCACTTTTAAAATCTGTGTGGTGGCACTTACGATGAAATCAAACAAATCCAGGATATTCTATCACAACAATGGTGGGTCTTAATTCACTAAATATGAAAGGATTGCCGTGATATCGTCAGATTTTCATGATCAATATCGCAGATTTTTTTCGCATGAATTCGAATTCACATCTCGCGCGCGCACATCGCATTCGCAGGACACGTAGTCTACCTGGTACTTGCATTCATGGGCGATCATTTCATGTTTTTGATTTGACGTCATCACTGTGCGACAGAATGCGCTTGCGCATGTACGGGGAAAGACTCCCATTCATTCTGTTTTGATATTTTTCGAAATTTGACCTCGGTGTTTCCTATAAAGACAAGAAGTGTTTCAGTTTCCACAGTTTGATGGTATAATATACAGATTGTGGAATACCCAGGCCATGTGTAATTTCAAAGTCGGGGGAGGGGGCAGAGTGCCATAGGCCCATAGTGGAAGTTAACCCGTTGGCTACGGGAACCGGATGTGCCCTGTGTTAACTCTATGGAATTTTCAGAATCTCGGAGGCAACGGGTTAAGACGCAATCGACAAATGTAAGAGTTTTCATGAAGTCATTCGTTTGCTTTTCATGTCTTTACAGAAAATGAAATCGACCAAGAAACATTCTTTCTTCTGGAACCAGCAACAGTGATGGAGCGTATCCTGTAGGACCACGACTGAAATTTCTCAGCGAAATGCAGAACTGAAGGTGCATGAATTGTTTGATGAATTTTTTTTAAATTATGGGGGGTTTTGTCCAAAATATGGTAATGTTGTCAGGTAAATGAGAATAGCCTTTTATGGCATCTCAAAATTATGGTTCATCAAAATTAGTTGGAAGGGAATTCACAGAGAGCATTGTGTGCAGCTAAGATGGGTATCACGGTACCTATTCAGGACGTATTGGAATCTTCACAGAACATTTGAAATGCCATGCTAATGAAATAGATCAGCATGTTATTAACCTGATTTTTCATCAACTTTACATAACATCAAGTTCAATGATGTTTGAGAGAAGTTCATTCATACATGACATGAAAGGAAATTGACTCAACTCTGCTCTCGCCTGTCCCCCAAAACAAACACAATTTGGGGATAAACATATTTTCATGATAATTTTATTTTAAATTTTCATCAGTCTAACTTCACTTGTCTAGACTCTTCTATAAAGCAGGTGCATCTCCTCAAAGCTTCCCTCTAGATTTTTCATCCATCTCCCACGATTTTTAACATGGACGAAGAAAAAGATATTTACAATTTTCTATATCATCAAGAAAAGATTTTTTAATTACAACAAAAAGAGCCATCTACCCAATAAATTTTCATAGAATTGTGTCTTACTACATTGATCTCTTATCGGCCATATAGACCCAAAATGATAGGTGTTTGTCCTGATGAGGCTGGATAAGTGAGTTTAGACTATAGGCCTCTATCAATTCAGGGATTCGCTGTATTGTTATGGGGCTTTTGTATGTAATCTTGCTGAATTGTCATGAAAAAAGTGAGTTAAGGCTTTATGTCAAGGATTTGCTGTATTGTTATGGGGCTTTTGTATGTAATCTTGCTGAATTGTTATGAAAAATGTATTATGTTTGAGGAGGGGGAGGGGTGGGGGTTGACACTTTTCCTAATAAACGTTAAAATAACAACAACAAAAAACAATAAGAAACATAACTTTGCCTTTGTTGATCTGATTGTAACCAAATTTTGGACCGGAATGTAGTTTCGATTTTTTTTTTAATTTTGTCTGAAGTGGAAATGACTAATTTTCTGACTGTTTAGTGAAACAAAATTTTTGACAATTTATTGACTGCATTGAATTTAGGTACGTATAATGTGATTACGATTTACCATACTAATTCATACTAAATAGTGCATGCATGATGTAGCTGTCATTGCTTATAATTTTACTTTGACAAGCAGAAATGTGGTTTTCTTTATACATGTGTTTGAAATTGTAAGTGCACAAGAAGTATACATCAAAGAGCATTTGCCTTTGCAGTGCATTAGTTTAGAGTGGCCTATTGAAGTAACTGAATTTTAGAATTTACAATTTATATGATTCTTGTATATATATAGGAGTTGATAGCTTTTTTACTATAACATTTAGTGCATAATATATATGTCTGCATCATAACTTGATGAACGTGGATAATAATTATCAAAAATGTAGGTATCTCATTTTAGTCTGTATCCTCGTTGAATCAAACCTGCAGAGGCTGCAGTGGAGGTAATTTTGTATTATGTTTTTCATATGTGAGTTATTTTGTTTATCCATATAATATTCTTTAAAGTATTGTGCATAATGTATTCAAATATGATTGTAATATAACACTATTTATGATGATGAATTTTCGTTTGGGCTGGAGAGTCAATTATTTAAAGAAAATTTATTTGTAATTTATGTTATTGCAAATTTTACTCAATGTTTTGAAAAGCATCAATTTATCAGTTTAACAGGTTGAAATAAAAACATGTATTTGTGTCAGTTAAATTTTACATTGTCATATAGCAATCATAATTTGTTATTGGTGTGTGTGTGTGTGAAATAATTGACTCTCGCAGCCCAAATGAAAATTCATCATCATAAATAGTCTATATTACAATCATATTTGAATACATTATGCACAGATACTTTAAAGAATATTATATGAATAAACAAAATAACTCACATATGAAAAACATAATACAAACAAATCTCCAATGCAGGTTTGATCAACGAGGATACAGACTAAAATGAGATACCTGCATTTTTGATAATTATCATATCCAGCGTTCATCAAGTTATGATGCAAGACATATATATATGCACTAAATGTTTAAGTAAAAAACTATCAACTCCTATATATATACAAGAATCATATGAAATTGTAAATTCTAAATTCAGTTACTTCAATAGGCCACTCTAAATAATGGCACTGCAAAGGCAAATGCTCTTTGATTATACTTCTTGTGCACTTACAATTTCAAACACATGTATAGAAAACGCACATTTCTGCTTGTCAAAGTAAAATTATAAGCAATGACAAGCTACATCATGCATGCACTATTTAGTATGAATTAGTATGGTAAATCGTAATCACATTATAACGTACCTAAATTCTATGCAGTTAATAAAATTGTCAAAATTTTGTTTCACTAAACAGCCAGAAAATTAGTCATTTCCACTTTAGACAAAAAAAAAAAATCGAAACTACATTCGGTCCAAATTTGTTACAATCAGATTAAACAAAGGCAAAGTTATGTCTGTTATTTTGTTGTTGTTGTTATTTTAACGTTATTAGGAAAAGTGTCACCCCCACCTCCCCCCCCCTCCTCAACATAATACATTTTTCATTAAAAAAATTCAGCAGATTACATACAAAAGGCCCATAAAAATACAGCAAATCCTTGACATAAAGTCTTAACTCACTTTTTTGATGACAAATTCAGCAAGATTACATACAAAAGCCCCATAACAATACAGCGAATCTTGAATTGATAAGAGCCTATAGTCTAAACTCACTTATCCAGCCTCATCAGGACAAAACACCCTATCATTTTGGGTCTAAATGGCCAGATAAGAGATCAATGTAGTAAGACACAATTCAGTGAAACACAAATTCTAATGAAAGTTTATTGGGTAGATGGATCTTTCTGTTGTAATTAAAAATCTTTTCTTGATGATATAGAAAATTGTAAATATCTTTTCTTCGTCCATGTTAAAAATCGTGGGAGATGAGATGAAAAATCATGGAGGAAGCTTTGAGAGATGCACCTGCTTTATATAGAAGAGTCTAGACAAGTGAAGTTAGAGACTGATGAAAAATTTAAATAAAATTATAATGAAAGATGTTATCCCCAAATTGTGTTTGTTTTGGGGGACAGACGAGATCAGAGTTAAGTCAATTTCCTTCATATGGCGTGTATGAATGAACTTCTCTCAAACATCATTGAACTTGATATTATGTAAAGTTGATGAAAAATCAGGTTGAATAACATGGCTGATCTATTCGCATTAGCATGGCATTTCAAATGTTCTTTGAAGATTCCAATACGTCCTGAATAGGTACCGTGATACGCATCTTAGCTACACACAAGTGCTCTCTGTGAATTCCCCTCCAACTAATTTTGATGAACCATAATTTTGAGATGCCATAATAGGCTATTCTCATTTACTGACAACATTACCATATTTTGGACAAAACCCCTATAATTCAAAAAATTTCATCAAACAATTCATGCACCTTCAGTTCTGCATTCTCTGAGAAATTTCAGTCGTGGTCCTACAGGTTGGAAAGGCCCATCACTGTTGCTGGTTCGCAGAAGAAAGAATGTTTCATTGTCGATTTCATTCGTGTAAAGACATGAAAAGCAAACGAATGACTCATTAAAACTCTCCTTACATTTGTCGATTGCATCTTAACTTCCACTATGGGCCTATGGCACTCTGCCCCTCCCCCGACTTATGAAATTACACATGGCCTGGGTATTCCACATCTGTAATATTGTACCATCAAACTTGGAAACTGAAACAGCTTCTGAATATCATGTATAGGAAACACTAGGGGGG
>JZLH01S0597563.1:38243-48729 GCA_001188425.1 Eucidaris tribuloides
AATCAATACATTAATAAAATGTGGTATATCTGTGTGTATTTGTGCATGGTTGGGGTATGAATGGTTTTGCGATATATTCATGTTGTGTATGTATATACCGCTATATATACCGCTATTATACTATATATATTATACATATATATATATATATATGATGCTGGTATGAGATGTATATGTGTATGTGTATGTGTGCAGCATGTGTATGGTAATGTGTGCGATTACTGTGCTATGTTGATGTGTTGTGATGTGTGGCATACGTGTTATGTGTTGTGTTTGTGGTATGTGTTGCTCTTACAGAACAGTGATTGGGGGTACATTACCTCAACGGCCCGCACGTTGTACACGTGCGGGCCTCATTGAAACCAATTTTATTCTACTATTTACGTTTGCAGAGAAATTTGTAGCAAATTCATGTCACAGGTTTTGGCGTAACTTACCGCAGTCACCACTCTGGAATGTTCATTTATACCCCAAAATGTATTATACGTGAGTCGATTAACAAATGTTGTACAATTGCAACTCCTTTTCAAAAAGAGGGAGTTGTTTTAAGTCGATGCTACGTCTCGTCGTTTCTTCCAAGCGATTCGCCATGCTTTTTTTCCGGAAATATAAGTGTAAATCGCATGCGCACACTGCGCTTAGTCTAGCGTTCTTAGCCGTTCTATTTCGCGTATAAGTTCTCCGCAGTTGCCCAGCAATTACGATTGCGCCGCCCGTCTTCGGGCGGCGCAATCAACTGGGGTAGTCGCGCCTCACTCGGCTTGGCGCGATATTCGAGTACTGCCAACTCGGAGAAATTATACCGAAATAGAATTGGCTATACCACACCGCGCGCCGCGTACGGTCGGCGACAGGATGTAGGAGCGGACGCTCTCTAGCTCTCGTCATGCGGCGCGGCCGGACGAGCTATGTTATAGCAGCCTTCAGTAGGCGAGAGAGTGGGCAGAGACGAAACGCAGATAAAGTGTCGCGGTTTGGAGATGTGTTGGTAGGTATTTAGCGTAAAGTTTTGGATTTCGGACTTTTTTGGACTATATCAAGAGATAGATGTACATTCATCAAATGACCTGTTTTAATGTCGAGCAGATGGGCAGAAAAGTGAGTGAAACGCGGGTGAAGTCGGCGTTTGGGAATGTAGAATATGGCTATTAGTTTTCCCACAAGACTCACACGCAGCATGCGTGTTGTGAGTCTGTCGAGGCTAGGGGCGTATAAGAGAACAATTACAATAGATGGGTTTGTTTCGTGACAATTATATGAGAAACAAAGAAAATCTGACTCAGGGCACACAGAACAATAGCGCGAACACTGATGTTCTTGCACAAAGGAATGGCCACCCTAAAACCACAAGGATTTAAATAAATCCTAAACGACTGTGGTTAGGCGAACTATCGGGCTTGCTAGATTTAGATCAATCTAAAGACTTAATTTAAGCATTATGAGACTGAAACATAAATCGTTCAGATTTAAATCCAATTCAAAATCGACTGTTCCCTTACTCACATCTATCAGCGATTTATTTTAAATCCTTCTACTAATTTAGAGTGTATGTTAAATTTATGCGTGTTAGGTGCTGACGTGGGGCTGTCTGTAACTGGCGCGTGGGTTCTTCTTAGCAAAAATACCAATATGAATATGTATTTCCTCTATGCTTATAGCAGTTGTACACTTTCGTGCTCATCAATTTATGCGAATATTTTGTTGATACTTAAGTTCTTTCTCCTATATCGCTCCAAAATTTTTCAAGACAAGTGTTTTATTTCACAAAACGCAGTATGGAAGCAATTTTTGCCAGATTTCATGATGATGACTTTAAGCGAAAAACTAAAAATACGTTGAGCGCAATAACAGTTATTTACATATTTTTTGAAATCCTCAAAAAAATCATTAAAAAAGTATTGAATTGAAGGTTAATTAAAAAAGCCAACACAAAAACTGGATAAATGGTGTATCTTAATGTCTGTTATCATCTAAATTAACATCAAAATTGTCTATTACAAAGTCTAATAAGGCGCCGTAACCACCATGTGCACTCAACAACAAACTTGAATACCGCCATTTATAAAACACATGTGTTGAGACTTTAGGCTAGTCTGCAGCGTTCTTGACGTTCTAGCAATAGACGTTTTCTATGGCTTCGAGCAAATACCTGCAACATGCTTAGGAATTACTAAGGATTCGTTTGTGCGCCACCTGTCTGTTATGTCTGAACGGTACACGCGTAGAAAATGGAAATAATGGTCGCGACAAGAGAGTAGTGTGAGATGCGAAGGAGTGATAGAGATATTCCCAGCTATGGTACCGCTTTCCAACTTGGGTAGAACTTTTTAATTGGCGAGACAAAAGCTTCATTTTTAAAATTGTTTGCATCCTTATCCAAAGTAACTATAACTCAGATATATGTGATCGCACGCCATGATGATGTTTAAGCCCGATGACGGTAACGCTACAGGTACAATGGTTTGGACCGCGATCTGGATATAAGTGAAGTCATCCTATACATGCTTCCGTTAGTTTGAACACTGATCCCTTGGATCTAGAGCCATTGCCATCGGTGTGTACCTATCATATTTCTGTAAGATCCAATATCGATTTCAAATGATGCTCTCAATATTTATATTGACTCTCCTAACACCAAAACTGAAGAAATCTGGTACTGAGTTTTTTATTGTTTGAAATTCTTGTGGAGTTTCAAAGTTCGTATGTACCTGCGCCTATCAGGATTTTATTTGATATATCAATATTCAATGATAAATCATTTAATCTACTCTGTCTTACGTGTTGGTGTCGCAGTTAAGTGCGTGTGAACAGTAGCTAGCATAAACAACAACCACAAGACTTGAGTGAGTTGAGGTGAGGTGATGCGATACGCACCGACTTTAACTATTGACTTACCAGCCTTATCACCCACCTACGCACCAACATCTGCCTACGTGTACGCCGGTGCGTTGAGCTTAGGTCCCCATGTTCGTTCTTACTAGCCCGGCCCCTATGTAGTCGTTAAGAGACCTGCATCTTGTAGAGCTTGTACCTTGTCTTCCGGACCACCACACTGTCACTTTGATATGTCAAGATAAGAATCCGCACACTTTTTAAAACCCAAGTATGTCGACAGGGAAATTTATAGGCTCAACATTGGACCTTATATCAGCAGTATGATGCTGTTGTTCGAAGAGCTATTTTAACACTGACCCAAGGAGATACCAATGTGAGCAGCCTTATGATGGAAGCTCACGAAAAAGCCTTCATCCCAACTACTACCAAACCCAAAAAGCCACACCTCATAAGTAAGCCCAAATAAAGCTAGCTAATATACCTAAGCCGGGCTCTAATTGTTCTCGTTGTTGCCGGTTTTGGCACGGTTTTGGTCATAGCTCGGCAAGTGGTAGTTACACGTCTCGTAAACTGAGTCAAAAAAACTTTCAACTAAGCATCCCCCAACAATCGGGGCTTTATTTATCAGTAAATCTCAGGTCAGGGTAGCGTACGGATTGATTTGCTAGTCTCCTGCCCTGCCAGGACAAAGCCACGGAAGCCACACGTATTAGGGCGGGATGGCTGGCCGTCCGGCTACCGGACTGGATTTGTATGTGGGCTGTTTCTGCCAGCTAGCAATCACCTCCATTGCGGTTGTAGTCGTTCGTCCCAATCGCACTTTATTGCACTAAACCGATATATATAATTACAAAATCAAGCGGCGACTTATCAAAAAGTGTACAGACCGTTGAATATACCTAATGATCACCTTTACCTGGCTGTTTAACATTTTAGCATAGTCCTGCCTGCGAGTCGTTCGCATTTTGCCGCTATAGTCGGGTCTATCGATTTTGTTCCTGGAAGTCAAAAGTCTTGCAACACCACTGCTAATCAACTATACTATTACTTTTGTGATATACCACTCCTGCAATTATTTTCATTTTCTACGCGTCGTATCTTCAGACATATAAGGTCTTCCACGCTTCCCGCTTTTCGACGAAAACGCGCTACACCAGAACGCTGGAGGCCACGGTCACAAAAAATCTCCTGCTTCGTTTTTCGATGTCTCTGTTTGTATTGTTCCTTATACGGACAGCTAACTTTATTTCGTGTTTTTGACTCATCACAACAAAACGACCTGTCTTTTATTATACTGTTTCCTCATGTTGTATGTGAATTGCTAGATTAACCCTTTCATCTATGCCTGGAAACATCCAGCACTTCAAACCTGTCTTCCGTTGCATCATCAAGCGTCAATGCGTCTGAAATACCTGAACCCTCCAAATATCTGGAAAGTGTCTTTGCGCTCTAAAAACAGAGGAATCGTGAATTATAAAGGAAGGGAACTAGTAGCCAGCATCAAGAAGACCAAGTCGGCATTGAAAAATGAAAATTTCCTGTGACACTGGTTTGCGAAGTGCTTATCGGTGGTAGTGCCTTTCAGGCATCGATTGGCAAAAAACTGAAAATATCTATATGGCCAGATACAAATTACGTCGAAAACCTGTCTCTATACGCATCAATGGATCAAGGCAGGAAAGCATGTATGTTTCTCTTTGCAGCTGATAGAGACAAGAGGCACAAAGAGAAACTCTTCATTTTTATTTGTCACCGAGATTTCCTTTTAAAATTATATTACAAATTGTTGCACCCGCTTTAGCCCATAGAACAATCAGGTGTCCGTAAACAAGTTGGAAAAAGGGACAGAGATACACGTAAGACGCGCGCGTGTTCGCAACGCCCAAGGAACACCAAAGGGAACGAAAAGCGGGAGGCGGTACTTAAAACAAAGACTTGAACTTCTTGACTGCAAGGATGGATGACGTGACGACTTGAACAGTGTGTACTTAACCAGAGCTGTTATACACAATGAGGATCACTCTTACGCCGTATGTGCAAGCACCCTTTTCTTGCCAAAAAGACAAAAGCGGAGCGTTAATACTTGGGTTTTTATTTTGTTTGAGGGAGGAGGGGAAACGCCCTTCCTTTTCCAAAGAGGGCTGCATTTACACCTGCTTACAGATGGTAAGAAAAACTGTAGCGTTGGTATTTGGCCGCGTGCTGATATGATTGGCCGTGATTTTCCCCCTTTTGCTGGAACTCCTTCCCCCCCGGCACATCCACACTTTTTTGGGGGGCTGTTTTCGCTTCCCTGGGTGTACGTGAACGGGCATGATTTTGCCGAAGATGAACCACCCCCTTTAAATATCCTGGGTTACGCAATAAAGGGGGGTCTTTCATTATGACGTCTCCCTTTAACAGCCAGTTGAAAACGAAAACATAATAACCTAATGAGCTAAAAAGAAGCAAACGTGTTACAAACAAACATGGACTGTTTGATAGATATTGCATTCTTATCAGTAACTGGCAGAGAGCACATAATATTATTTTGTTTTTAGTTTTTCTTTACATGTGTAATATCGCATTAACTTTCCTTCGTAATGTACAAACGAAAAGCTTAGATTAAAAATTGCCGAGAATCTATTTCATCAAAATCCATTTTCTAACGCCTTTTTACACTATACCACCTACTTCTCAAGTTTTATAAGTATAAACTTGAATGCCAAATTACACGGAGCAAGTACGAAATTCAAACCTTGCTGCAAAGAAATTGGCATTTTTCTCCAAATAATAATTAATTAATAATAATAATAATAATAATCATAATAATAATAATAATATAATAATAATGCATATTTTTTTTTTTTTCGTAATTATAATGATGATGATAATTAATAACAATTATAATGATGAGTGAATTCTTTTATAGCGCACATTCCTTCAATGAAGATGCTCATTGGCGCCATTACGTAATTATTAGACAAAAGAAGATAGACTGCAAAAAAATAGCATGGTATACAAAAAAATGCGCAATGAAAACACAAAACATAAAATTATATGCAATTTACGGTGAAGAGAGCGCAAGATTGGGTAGTGTGGGTTTGGTGTTCTTGGTGTAAGTAATTATTGTAAATAATTCACTAGGTTTATATTTTGGCTCAATAAATATATTCTCAAGTTTAAGTTTGTAAACTTTAATCAGAACAATAACCGCCAGTTGTAGTGGCTAACAAATATTGATCATGAAAGTTGCAATGTTACACGCACTGCAATTGTTGTAAAGTGCTATGCCACATACACCACAACAGATAATAAAGCTACACTATCCCTTTTACGTTTCGAGTGGTGCACCTGTTAGCAAATTAAATTACAGTTAAAAAGTAATGTGTGATTATCTGCTGTCATGTTTGTTTCTTGGACTGTCATATGAGTATTTACTTGTACTGTAACAATGACTTTTAAGAGGATTCGCTTTATGTAATACTTGTGAATTAACAAAATAAAGCCAAACACACTCACCTTGCATCTATTTCACAATGCCTACCTGTCTCAAAATATGTCCCTGAGATAGGCACTGCCTACATTAAATTCCAAAAATCATTAATCATTTCCAAAGTTAGTGTTTCAGATTTAGAAAGCCTCTTTTATTTCTAACTTTTGCGAAAAAAAAAATCATGGTCTCGCTTTCATTTTGTTTGAATGCACAGTTTATTGTAACAGCAGTGCTTTTCAGCCCATTGCAAGTTGCAGTGCTACATCAATCCATATTCCTGAATGAAAATCAGGTGGAAGGACGTGTAGGAGGGACAGTAAAAGCTTTACAAGTGTACTTTCAACACCTTTGTGAAAGCAAGCGCGACAAGTGGCAAGTGAACTTTGAATCGTTTTCATTTTTAAACAAAATGAACAAAAACGAAGAACACAGTCTTTGAAATCAATTGCATTTGATTTGATCTTGAAATTCATTTTTTCACTTTTGCCTCAAGAAGATTATATTGTTCATTATCACCGAGACATATACATATATAATAATTTCATATTTCAATAATTATCATTAACATAAAAACAAAAGTGGTGCGAACCTATATTAAAAGTAAATTTAAGGAAGCATGGAATGAGGTATGGTTATGGGCGGCTGTGTGCGTTTCCTTTTATCAAACTTGGAATGGGCTGAAAGCACTGCTGTTACATAACAGAATATGGTATTTAAGAACTAATGAAGGAAGACTTCTAGGAATTTTCACAGGAAACTATAAAAGTAAGTGGACTTTCTAAATATTTAAACTTTATATGAGAATACAAACTTTATTTGTATAATCTTACTTGGGTTTATAAGGGGTTCCATTTTTTTTTATATCTGTGACAGCTTTGTGTATACTCAACAGACATGAATTGCATTTGGTCCCGTCTTTTAACTGTATTGAAGAGCAGCATATACGATGCAGACATCCTCGTTTGTGTGTGTATGTGAGGTGTTGTGTAGGTTGTGTATATATGTGCTTAGTGGCATAGGGTGCTGGCAGGGTGTATGTGTTAGTATGTGCGTGTGTAGCGTGTTCGATGTGGGAATGTGTGTGGGTGTATGTTGTGATGTGTGTGTGTTTTGGTGTGTGTGTGTGTTGTGTGTGTGTACGGGTTGTGTGTAATGTGTGTGTGTGTGTGTGTTGTGTGTGGTTGTGGTAGTGTGTGTGCTGTGTGGTGTAGTGTGTGTGTGTGTGCGTGTGTGTTGTGTTTGTATGTGTGTGTGTTGTGCTGTGTGGGTGTGTGTGTGTGTTTGTGTGTGTGTGTGATGTGTGTGGTGTGTGTGTGTTGCGCTGTGTGCGCTATAGGAGCCCCTTGCGTATAAGTGTGTATGTGTGTAACAGGGATGGGGTAAGGAAAAATGGAAGCGGTGCTTCTTCAAGTTTTAAACAAGTTCGCATTCACCAGTCTTAGATATCATATTTTTGTTATGATAATGGAAGGCATTCATTAAGAGCACCGCGTATATTAACACTGCGGAAGACAATTTAAAAAAATTGTCGAACTTTGCTATCTGCATATCTGACATGTTTGAATGCGACAAATAAACACCATAGAGCCACAAAATGTTTGGACAGTTATGCTGTAACTAGCACAAAATGTGCTGATGAAATTGGCACATTAATTCCTATCAGCGATAGAAATTCTGCGCAACACAAACAGTCCATGTGTGGGAAAGCTGAATGGTCTCTCAATTTTTTCACTTTTTTTATAAGCATTTCTGATCGTCTTTAAACTGACCAATTTTTTTTTTCAGGGCCTGTCAGTTTATAGCGACCATATCAGAGACACTGGCTAGCGTGGGGAATCGTTTGAAGCTCAATTTTTGTAAACTGGAAACATTGTATATACAGTGCCTTTTAAGTAGGAATAGGGTTTTCGCAGCTCTTTTAAGGTTTTTAATCAAGTTAAAAATAATTCAGTTTATATTGGCATCCAATTTAAGGCAGGAACATTTATAAGAAGTACAATGTGAAAAACTGTACTCGCTGTTTCCAATGTTTTATACGTATGTTGTTTATTTGATTTATGTAACATACTAATGCATTGGGATGGAAAATATAAAGGATATCGATAAACAAATGTTGTCTTGTCCTGGCGTGGTGCTGTGTGCTGTGTCGTGTGTGTGCTGTCGTGTGGTGTGATGTGTGGTGTGTGTGTGTTGTGTGTGGTGTGTGTGTGTGTGTTTCGTGGTGCGTGTGTACTGTGCGGCGGGCTGCGGGGTTTCTGAACTGTATTATTATTAGTATTATTAGTAGTAGTAGTTAGAGTAGTATAGTAGTAGTAGTAGTAGTCGTATAAGTAGTAGTATAACATTATCAGTAAGGCGATTTATCCACGATTGCTGCCCTCCCCATCGACTAGCTGAAATGCGGGACCTGGTGCCAAACGGGCGCTAATATATTGCAGGGTAAGTAGTAGTCAGTTAGTTGTAGTAGAAGAGAAGAATGAAGAAGAAGAAGTAGTAGTAGTGTTAGAAGGTTAGAGTAGTAGCAAGTAGTAGTCAGTTAGTAGTAGTAGCTAGTAGTAGTAGTAGTCAGTGGTGGTAGCAGTAGTAGAAGTAGTATGTAGTAGCAGTAGAAGCTAGAAGAAAAGAAGCAAGAATACGTAGTTGTAGAAGTAGTGTAGTAGTAGTATTAGTAGCAGTAGTAGTAGTAGTAGTAGTAGTGACAGCTCAAGTAGTAGTTAGGTAGTAGTAAATAGTAGTAGATAGTACTTGTAATCATCCTCCATTACATAATCCATCAAAACCTGTTAATAAGGCTACAATTATCGGTATTCAATTTCGAATATATACATGAATGGAATTTAACCTCTATACACCTAGTCATAACATAATTATACCTTTTTGCTGAAAACCGGCTTGCGATTAAACATACCGTACACACACGTTTAATTAGTTCATTCCTCGTTACATTAATTAGCCACCGTAAAAGGACATGCTTGGGTGCAGACGTCTTCTTTAATTTCTACGTGCATTAATGATAATGGCATATTTGGCTGCTGTAAGTAAAGCTTCCGCAAACTACATCCATCAGAAAGCCACATGAAACCGTGTTAGCAAATTAATAGTGCGAAGTCTGCGTTTGAGAAATAAACCCTTATCCCTCTGTATTTCGCTTTTGGTTAGTTTTAAGTGATATCTAGAGATTAAGTCATGTATCTTCGAATGAATGTGATGTAATTTCAGTTCAGTTCAGTCAGTTTCAGTTCCCATTATTTTGCATTTCCAAATCGTATAAACAATATAACAAAGTTAATATGCCACTCTTAACAATACCTTGTTCAGCATCTTGACTAGAGAAACTAGTCACAATCTGACTAGAAATAGGATCCCAGCGGGCACTCACTGATGTTCTAGTCACTTTTGACTAGAAAAATTAGTCACAATTTTGACTAGGCAATCTAGTCAGTCAATATATATGGACTAGAAAATCTAGTTCAGTTTGACTAGATTCTGAGTCAAATTGACTTACATTATCTGGATACATGTGCTTTTTGATAGTCAATCTAGTCAGTGTTATGATTAACTAATCTAGTCAAATTTCAAACTAGTTTTTTTAGTTCAATATATGCACTAAAATAATTCTTATCCCGCTCAAAATTCCCCCCCCCAAACACACACACACATACACACATACACACACACACACACTGTAAAACAGCACACACACCACACACACACACACACACACCTACACACACACGCCACACGCAGCCCACACACACACACACCACGCACACACACACGCAGTCGACACACACACACACCACACACACAACACCACACACACCGCACACACACAACACACACACACACAACACACCCACACACACACGCAAAGAAAATTTATTTATAATTTATGTTATTGCAAATTTTACTCAATGTTTTGAAAAGCATCAATTCATCATTTTAACAGGTTGAAATAAAAACATGTATTTGTGTCAGTTAAATTTTACATTGTCATATAGCAATCATAATTCGTTATTGGTGTGTGTGTGCGTGTGTGTGCGTGTGTGTGCGTGTGTGTGTGTGTGCGACTGTGTGTGTGTGTGTGTGCGTGTGTGTGTGTGTGCGTGTGTGTGTGTGTGTGTGTGTGTGTGTGTGTGTGTGTGTGTGTGTGTGTGTGTGTGTGTGTGTGTGTGT
>JZLH01S0597566.1:0-10831 GCA_001188425.1 Eucidaris tribuloides
TTTTCATTGTAAGACATTTTTTGTCCGAAAATTTTTGGGGGGGCTTGAGCAATTTTTGGGGGGGCTCAAGCCCCCCAAAGCCCCCCCGTAGAACCGCGCCTGACTTGCATTACTTATTTTTTTTGTAATGTTCACAAATCTTGAGATAAAGGACATGCCAATTCACTTTCATATTTCCATTCAAGAGTCTAATTTAGTGGTATATTCTCTAGGCCAGTTAGATAAGTTATACATGTATACGATGATTAGTTAGAGCAGATATCAGACTTAAAATGTTGATAAATAAACAGCCACTTTTATGAGTACCGGTATTATTGAAATGTTGCCAACTTGATATCCTGTCATATGTTATGTCATTCTTGAATTTTTGCCAAAAATATAATTATTAACAATGTTCAACAACAAGAAAAAATAACCACAGTAACAATGACATCATTATTATTGTTGTTGTTACACTGTAGCCCTAATCATTATCACCATCCTCATCAGATGATGATGATGAGGAGGAGGAGGGAGGAGGAGGAGGAGGAGGAGGTGCAGGAGGAGGAGGAGGTGCAGGAGGAGGAGGATGGAGGTGGTGGTGGTGGTGATGGAGGTGGAGATGGAGGTGGTGGTGGTGGTGGTGGTAGTGGTGGTGGTGGTCTTCTTTGATGTCAAAGGTCATAAGTCAAATCAGGACATCCACATCTTTATCCAGGTCAGATAAGACCAACCAATGTGCCCACAGGAAGTGATATCACATTGTGGCAATTTTCTAAAAAAAGAATCAAGTTTGCATTCACATCATTTTTTCAACCACAGATCAAAGTTAAATATCTTACAGTTTAGCACATCTGCATAAAACATGTCAGGAACTTTGTCTCAAATAATGATCTAATTACCCTACATGTACATTTATTTTGCATTTTTATTTCATATAGCAGAGGGTATATATATATATATTTTTTTTTTATCAGGAAAGATTAATTTAATAATTCATAAAATTGTTCAACCAAAAATCTGGTACATTATTATTTGTAACACATGCATGTACAGCTTGTTGAGTCATCAAAACCGTATGCAAAATATTACATTATTCAGGATTCTTTCCAAAAATCACATTTATTGACAAATACAGTACATATTTCATGATTCAGCTGCATACAAATGTATGCAGGAATATGTTCATGACAATATAAGTCAACTATGGTAATGTTGCTTTAAAATATTACACAGACTTCCCGTACCAGCACAAACCAACCATAAACTTTATGTCAGTCTGTTGTGGTGGATAAAAATAACCCAGTTTCTGACACTTTTACCACTTTCAAGATGACATATACCCAGATTCAGCACTATGACCTAATGAAGCCCAGGTTTTGTGGTGAACTTAAAATTGAAAGCTGTTGATCGGTAGCATTAAGACTGATGATGACCCTCTTTTCACTGACAAGGATCAAACAATGATGTGGTAGACTGGCAGATGAAACTTTAACTCCTTGTGGATGATGGGCTTGAAAAGAAACTAGGTACTGTGACCTTTTCTCTCTCTGTGTAGAAGTGCGAGTGCGGGTAAATCTAAACATCTGGAAGCCAGACTAGTGCTGTACACTCAGAGAGACAGGCTTCTACAGAAGTCCAGAATATAAGACAAAACATTGGATAAATTGTAGAATAATATTGCCTGATGACTTTGCCCCATAATGTCTCCTGTTTTATCAATATAAATGAAGAAAAAATAATATTCTGTGTGGATATTTCAATGATAAAACATAAATCTATGGGTTTGTAATCCCTTCAAAGTCAACCAAGTAAAAATTGTGTGGGCTGAGCACTCACTAAACATTCCTGTAAAGTAGTGAGAACAAAGGGTTAATTCTGATACAGTGGGAAGGACATTTGCAACTTCCTATGTCCATTGGGTGTTATACCACTTTATACTTGAGCTAATGAGATGTCTCAATCTCTAGGAAGGAGTCCACATCTAAAACTGATATTCGAGACAATGGCATTCATCGGTGAATTCTGTACAATATTAATATTACTAATATGTAAATATCTTTGGAAATTGAAAACCCACACCATAATTTAATGTGTCTGATTTTCTCAAACATTTCCTGATCCATTCCTCTGATTTTTTTTCAACTTTTATTTAAAATATAGTATTACCAGACTGGAATTACTCTTTGATTTAATTTAGGGTAAAAACAGACTGCATCTGAATCAATTTTGTTTAACATTTGCTTTTAATTTTTGTCCTATTATTCACAACCTGTACAATGTACTTAGAATTGAATAAGAACAAATTAATAAAACCTGGAAATCTTCAAACAAGTGTAGAAGGTAAGAGATTGACTGCATCCAAATGAATCAAGTTTGGTAACATTTTATTCTCAATTTTTTTTCCTGCTTTCATAGGTGGCACATCAAGTTTAAACGTACGCACTAAAACCAGGGAAGCTTCAGCTAATGTAGGAATCAACACACCGCATCAGAATGAATCAAGTTTGGTAACATTTATTCTCTTGAATTTATGTTCCTGCTGTTCACAGGTTGCACACTTGAGTTAAATATCCCATCTGTCTTCAGAAGGAGGCCCCTCCTTCCTGTGAGAATCACTCTCAATACTTTTTTGTACTTTTCTTCCTTTTTACTCATTGTTTTCTAACATCTTGTTGAGACTATGGTTTCTGCAA
The DNA here is from genome assembly GCA_001188425.1 of Eucidaris tribuloides. NCBI lineage: Eukaryota > Metazoa > Echinodermata > Echinoidea > Cidaroida > Cidaridae > Eucidaris > Eucidaris tribuloides. The sequence continues at coordinate 2,676 of JZLH01S0597566.1, forward strand.
GTCACACATAGACTAACAAGAAATGACATTTCCTATCAGGCTAAACCGATTGGATCTTTCCTCTTCCCTTCTGCTGCAGATGTACAGCAGACAACTTACTTAGTAATATCCTTTGTCACACTGACAACAATACAATGTGTCAAAAAATGTGACTACTACCCCCCCCCCCAGAAAAAAAATCAAGGTTACCTGACATCTCAAAGAACAAAAATAGTTTTTCACCTCTGTTCAACCCTAACTGTAACCTTCCAGCTTTAACTATGTATTTCATATTGTGCATGAATATGTACAACAAACACAGTTTGGATTTCGTATATGTATGACAGTGTGTGTGTGTGTGTGTGTGTGTGTGTGTGTGTGTGTGTGTGTGTGTGTGTGTGTGTGTGTGTGTGTGTGTGTGTGTGTGTGTGTGTGTGTGTGTGTGTGTGTGTGTGTGTGTGTGTGTGTGTGTGTGTGTGTGTGTGTGTGTCTGTATGCATGTGTGTCTGTATGTCATGTGTGTGTATCTTGTGAGTTTACGTATGTTTAGTTTCGTCTCTATGTACAAGTAAATGCTAACACGTATGCATATGTATTTTTGTTAATCTTTAGCATAAATTACAACTCAAGTTCACGATAGTGGGCATTAATGTAATGCCACAACAGTTATTTCCACAAAAGATTCACTGTTAATGTACATTACACGTATGTACATATTAAATCGATCTTTGTATCCCACAAATCCTTTCAATTTTAAGGATGTCAGTACAGAAGCTATCCATCTTCAAGTGTTCACAATGAATGTAGTACTTGAGTACTTGTGATTAAGAGAAAGATAGAATAAATGCAGAAGCATAGATGATGTACTCAAATATATATTATGTATAATGATCCTGCCAATTATGAAGTATTCAAGCGTTTTCTTCTGAAAATATGGTATCACTAACGATCCAGCGGAAGTCAGAGAAAGGGTAATGGCCGTCCAGTAAGTGTACTTCAGCATTAATATGATGATTATGATTATGGCCAAATTGGGAAGATAATATTGATGTGCACGTTATTGAAGTTGAATGGAATAAATGCCAGCAATCAATTCTTTGAATGCACATATAGCATTACTTGATTTAATAGCAGTGGTTTGAATTTATTAGCATTATTCATATTCTGTTAGGGTAAATGATGGGCAATTATTCCATACAAGCAAGATACGGCAATACAATAATCTTGCTTGTATTGTATAAGTAGTGAAGGTTATGTGTATGTCATACAAAAATACATATTGATTTAGTAATAAGTCTCTTTGTCATTATTACCAAACTACTGAAGTCCTTGCATATTTTTTTTTCCATTTTCAATTAAATGATATTGTTATTGTTTTTCTCAACAAGATTCATTTACCCTATGAGTTTGGTATCTTTTCAACCTAGATAGCACAAATAGCATGTGTAATATTAACACCTTAACCCATTGGAGACTAAGTACGAGTTAACCTGTGTTGGGGTCTATGGGAAATGCGTGTTATAGTGAAATCAAATCGTCTCCAACGGGTTAATGTACAAGGAATTGTTTGAAGCATTTTCAAGAATTGCTTATCCACTTTACTCCAGGTTTTACTGTATGTGCCACCTTGAAAAATAAATTCAGGCCCAAAAAACTTACATAGCATAAGGAAATCTGTAAAATCCAAACAATTGTCTAAAATGTTCAATGTATGTGTAATTGGTGGAGTTTATTGCACCAAGTTAAATACAAGAAATCAGAATGGCTGAAAGACATACCCCCCCCCCCCCCCGTCCCCCATTTTCAGGCGACACTTTCTTTTTTCTTGATTTGCCATTAAGAAGGAAAGAGTTAACTCATGAGAGTAAGACTAACAGAACTACACATAGCGACCCCCTCCCTCTGTTCCCCCTAAGTCATTAATTGTGATCCCTTTACGCCCAAATCACCCCATCTATCCTCCCTAACCCACTTTTGAAGGAAATTTCTCATTAATAGCATACTTCTGCCTTAATACTGATTTACCATTAACATGTTGTACAGACGTATACATGTACATAATTTGTACACATCAATGTATGTGTACAAGCAATGTTGAGAGTCGCGGATGTGGTAAATCTTCTGGAATTCAAATGCCAAACCAATTTGCCATTTACAAATTCTTTCCCTGTGACGGAGAAACATGAACTAATAAAATGTCTGCACCTCTCACATGTTTGAACAGCAATTAAACTTGGGGCATTTTATATCAAAGGATGTTCAAATTAGCCCAACTGCTAAAGAAGACTACAACGTTATCCTCTGTTAATCTGCAATAAAATCTATACCTTTCAGAATATCTTACTGCTAATGAGTGCTTTCTACAGAGTTAAAGATATTATTTGACACTGTGAACACTTAAAGGCAAGGTTCACCCTGACAGGTAAAATCATTTTCAAATTTCTGAGAAAACTGCACTTTTATTTGATTTATATTACATGATATATGGGGAGCTGCTCGCATGTGACGTCACAAATTTAAAACTTTGAAACATCATAACTCTGTTATTCTTTGGTGGATTTTCGCCAAACTTTCATTAATATGTTTCTCTCACTGTATTGCTTTTATTAAAACCAACTTGATGACATGGTGAACCTTGCCTTTAATTTAAAGAACTGTAAAACTTTGCTGTCTGAGCTATATAATAGCATTCAAATTGATAAATTAGTAATCAACCATACCATTGTTTAAAAAATTATGCTTGTTACTATCAACCAGTCTTAAGGGACAGTGTTTATAGTAAACCTGCTCTCTTACCTTTCAATATTTTTAAAAGTAATCAATGATCATGGTTTTAAGTACAACTTTATCTTTTCAGGGCTTTTTTTTACACCACACTGGAGATATTGACAGCATGTAGGGCCATGCAAATAAGTTTTTTTGTTTTCAAACTGGAAGCATCGTAAAACAATGCCTTTAAATATGAATTGTTAAAAACTGCCAACTGACAAGATAAGACCCATCCCACCTGTTCCCCCCGCCATTGTTCTCGGCCTTAATATGACTTGCTAGAATTAGGTCTCGTTTCTACTGCTGTGTCATCTGATGACAGAGATCTATCCAACAAGATCAAGGCGTTGGGAATAGTCTTCAAAAAGGGTCACTGGCTTACAGCAGCATGTGTCACATGTTTGTTTTTGTTGTTGTCGTTACAAGTTCAATTAGTATCATCATCTCGACCAGCTGTTTCTGTATTAAGTGAATGCCATTTTATATATTTTCTACAACAGACCACTTTCACAATGTATGTCACAGTTTTATTGCTTATAGTTAACCCGTTGGAGACTACGTACGAGTTAACTCGTGTTGGGGTCTATGGAAAAGGCATGATAAAGCGAAATTAAATCATCTCCAATGGGTTAAATTAATATCATATCAAGACTAGCTTTTTCTGTATCAAGTGAATGCCTTTTCATGTTTTTCTACAACAGACCACTAACATAACGTGTGTCACATTTTATTGTTGTTGTAGTTTAAAGTTAATTTAATATTATTTCAAGACTGTGTTAATTGTATTAATGCTATTTTATATATTTTCTACAACAGACCAGTTTCATAATATGTGTCACATTTTTATTCTTGTTGTTGTTGTTGTTGTTCAAAGTTAAATTAATATTATCTCAAGATTACCTTTTTCTGTATGAAGTGAATGTCATTTTACATGTTTATGTTTTCTACAACAGACCACTTTCATAATATGTGTCACCTTTTTATTGTTGTTATTGTTAAAAGTTAAATTAATATTATCTCAAGATTATCTTTTTCTGTATCAAGAGATTGCCAAGTAATGTTTTCTACAACAGACCACTTTCATAATGTGTGTCACACGTTGTAGTTGTTGTTGAAAGTTAAATTGATATTATCTCAAGACTGGCTTCTTCTGTATCAAGTGCTATTTATATGTTTTCTGCAATAGATCAGTTTCATACTGGTATGTATGAATACAACAGTGAATAGCAGCAATCAGCTTACTAAAAAGAAAAAGAAAACTGTGCTTACAGCAGCCATCATACCAGTATGGGCAGCCTCACAAACTGATAAAATTGAAATAAATGTCCCATATCATGACAGTACAAAGATGGCGGAAGGAAACCGAGGAAAGACAGAGGACTGATGAGTGATGAGAAATCAAATCTCTTTTACTTTTAAAGAGGTTATGATAAGGGGCATTCCATAAAGGTCGGACGTACATTCTGACACATTTAAGAGCCATATCTCCTTTGATTTAATAACAATGGTTTTTATTTTCCATTATATCATAACATGTGACTTGGGTCATCATTACACCATAACAAGACCAGGCTATTAATATGAAGAATAGAAAATACGAGCAAAAATATGAGGGGTCGGACGTACATCAGACAAAAGCAGGTTCTTACACTTTTAGAGTTCATGTTAAAATCTCTGTGATTTGTGTGAAGCAGGTACTGAAATTTTAATATGGGCTGCTAGCTGAAGGATGAATCTTGAAGGAACTGCAGTAAAAAAATTGGCAGGCATTACCTTGTTTCAGTTATAGGTTGATCTTTTGGGGGTCGGACGTACATGTTGAAGGGGTCGGGTCGGACGTACATTGTGCGAAAATTATGCACACTGTACGTCTGATCCCATTTGAAGAGCAGTTACACAAAACATACAAATTATAAATTGGTGAATCTTTTTGTACATAATGTTTGGTTGGTTGTCTTTCAAATACATGTCAGTCTAAAAGCGGTTGGACGTACAAAAAACCTGTACGTCAGACCCCCCTTTAACATGAGATCCTGGACTAGTGGTGACCTTTCTTTTGGGTTATATATTAAGCACATCGAGCTTGCTTTGCATCTAATTTACGGAAAATTTATCTGGGCACTGCTGTTTTTGTTGTAAACAAAAAAGTGTACCTAAAAAGGGGTCGGACGTACATTTGCAAGTACCTACTTTTGATTTATTTGGTAAAAAAAAATCAATCAATCTATTTAAAAAATTTCGGTCTTTTAAGAATCCTTACACAAGTACAACTTGAACACCAGCAAACTTGAAATTTTTCAAAGCTTTAATTTGGTATAAAATTTGGCCCGAACTTGAACTTAGTAAATTTGACAAAATCGCCTCTGGTTACCATGACAATTTTCATGCCTTGCCACAATGCAACGATGCATTATATGAAATTATTTCTTTCAGATTCATACATTTCAGTGTTTTAGCTTTCAAATGAGACCATATTTGTTATGTTTGTAGGATTTTGAAATTTGGACCAAAAGGTTTACTAATTTCCGAAAATGCCCATAAGATAAACTTTATCTCACAGTTATGCATGTGCTCCATATTGTCCAAAAACATATATACATGTATGCCCTCCTATCCAAACTACTGTTTTTACCGTACCGTCCTGTCATTTAATAGTGTTATACAATTTCTAGTTCATAGAAGCATCCTATTAAACATTGAATCAAATATTTATCTTTCAAGCGTGTGTAAATGCCCAGATGAGGCTGTTTCAATTTAACAACCATGTAAAAACAAGCACCACTATGATTGTACAACCTGAACATTAACACAAAGTTGTTCTACCTGCATTATGCAAGCTTTGATACTTCTCTTTCTTCCTTTTCTTTCCCCTATGCCAGTTATAATTAATTTTTTACATAAACAAATGTCAGATATGTCACATTCTGCACCTGTATGATCATCAAATTAGTATACAAATTAAGACATAAATCATACTTATACACGGCAAGATATTTGTGGTTATTCCAGTCTAATATATCACCTGATCATAATTATTTAATTATGAATCTCCATCACTTTGAGACCCAGGGAATAAATACCTGACAATTTTGCCATAAATTATTCTACATTGCTGTGTCTTCCTGAATCCTACATAGCACTGATGGATTACACTATCTTAATAGCATTACAAGCTTAAAGCCACGGTATATTTTTGGTACATTTTCACTTCTGGAAGCAACTTACTGATCATTTTAATGAATAAGTTTTCAGGTCCAATTTTGGCATTATGGAATTGGAATCCAAGTCTCATTGAGTCTACTAGAAAATAAACATTTTAAATGGAGCACATTGCATATCATCACAGTACCCCTAATCATAATACCTAAATCTTACAAAAAAAGGTGCATAACAGGTACAAATTAGAATGGACTGTATAAGGAACCATTAAATGGATAGAGCATTTGCTGTATTATGTGAATGCTATTGTTTTATCATGGCTATTCTGATTGATCTCTGCAATGGAACTAATGTAATAAGACACAAAAAAAATTAATAAGTATTTTACTGTGTACATCATTTGTTTATTTTGATGATGTTGTTGTTGTTTTTATTTATTTGTTTAATCACCATGACAACACTTCACTCAATAACTCAGTAATAAATCTCATCCATGTGAAGGACAGAACTTGCTTTAAAAGCAGAATGAAATAACCGCACATTTCTCTTGCCATTGATTCGTGTGCGTGTGTGACGAAGTGCAGCAAATCTCTGATGAGATAACAAATCTACTTTACCTCAGCTTTTATTCCTTTTCCTGTTCCGTCCTTAAAAGCAAATCAATCAGAGACACACGTCACGTTCTGTCAGCCCATTTGAAAGTGTTACTCACAAAACTTAGTCATAAATGTCAATAACCATCGTGAGGCACAAATGTGAGATTAATCAAGTTGAACTGTGAAAAGGGGGCCAAAGTGAGTTGTCCAAATTATGCAATAATGTGGGTGCTAATAACATGTCATTCTTTTTAGAGGGGTAGGGGAGGGGGGGAAGGTTTGGCAATTTGTAGATTTGGAATGATTCCAGTCAGTGATGCGCAAATATGTGTCATGAGGTGTGATGCATCAATGCGCTTTTCATCAAATACATCCATCAATCGGTCAATCAGATCCGCTTTATCACGCCCCGAAATGAAAATGCTGTGAAAAGGGGGGAACTTCATCATTTCCATGTTAGGGGTGGAGAATAGGGGAGGGGGGAAGTTATCAAGGTTTAATGGAAATGATTCAAGTAGCTGACATAAAGTGTGTCATAAATGTCGAACATCATCAGGGACATGACATCCATTTGTCAGCTGTTGCTAACATCAATTCAAAAGAAAACATTGATACTAATTCAATGGATTAGAAACTTGTTTATTTAGGCCGAGGAATACAAGCCATTACACGGAATGGATAGAGAAATGCAATGAAAGTATTTTTAGTATGAAATGTAGTTCACCACCCCCCCCCCCTTTAAAGTTTATATGACTTAAATTTAAAGGGAGAAGGCGCCAGCAACTAACAGGCATACGTTAAGAATAAAAATGACATTGTGAGTATTGTGAGAATTATGGTACATGGTGAAAAAGACAGCCTAAATAAGGGGTACTGTGTGATACTCACCATCAGCATCCTATAAATTAGTTAATTTGTGTTTATTTTACGTTTACAAGTTTTATCCTCAGATAAAACTTGCTGAAACAGTTATAGGGGGAGGAGCTTATCAATTCAAACAGTGCATACATTACCACTGTGCGGCTAACACACGTCGCGTGGCATGCATTGGTCACGCATGGTCAGCTACCTGCAGTGCACGTGCAATCTGATTGGTTGGCAAGAACTCAAATATTTTCTTAACTTATGCCTGTTAGTTGCTGGCGCCTTCTCCCTTTAAATGTTTACTGAACAAAATCTTCATCCTCTGTCCCCTCTCCTTATTTTTTAAGAATTCCTTGATTCATCTTTACAATTATGACTGGATCAAAGTAGGAGGAAAGCCAAAATAGTCCCATGAACTCATTTCAAATCATATGACTGTGATATTCACTTGCCACATATTTAAACACATAGAAATCATTAATATAAGCACTAAAGATTTTGATGTGATTTTATTCTAATTAATCTATGCCTGTCTTAAAAGCAAAATTACAAATCATCTTTACATGATATATAGGGCATATAGTACATATTCACTCTGTTCCCAGCCAAAATTTAGCCCCTTCCCAGAAAATGAGAACAAGCATGCAGCTCCTTATGACTCTAGAATGGGAGGGGGTCAGGATCAGATCTGTTAACCCGTTGGAGACGATTTGTTTTTGCTTTAACACGCATTTCCCATAGACCTCATGACGAGATATCTCGTCACTCGTCATCAACGGGTTAATCCCC
>JZLH01S0597566.1:10856-22189 GCA_001188425.1 Eucidaris tribuloides
AATTATGACTGGATCAAAAGCTAGGAGGAAAGCCAAAATAGTCCATGAACTCATTTCAAAAATATCACTGGATATTACAGAAAATATAACACATACACTTGCCACATATTTTAAACACCATAGAAATTAATTTAATATAAGCCTAAAGATTTTGATGGTCATTTTATTCTAATTAATCATATGCCTGTCTTAAAAGCAAAATTACAAATCATCTTTACATGATATATAGGGCATATAGTACATATTCACTCTGTTCCCAGCCAAATTTAGCCCTTCCCCAGAAAATGAGAACAAGCGTGCAGCTCCTTATGACTCTAGAATGGGAGGGGGCAGGATCAGATCTGTTAACCCGTTGGAGACGATTTGTTTTTGCTTTAACACGCATTTCCCATAGACCTCATGACGACGATATCTCGTCACTCGTCATCAACGGGTTAATCCCAATCACATGCTTGGCTGCATCAACACGTAAAAATGGTAAATGTTAGCTGACAAAATTAATTTTCTCCAGATGGGGCCTACCTACAGCTCTTGGTAACCTCAGGATTAATTTATTAGCATTCGGTGTCACTGGAGCTCAAGAGATGTAATTGACAAACACCTTAATCATAACCCTAGCAAGGTGGGATCACAAAGACGAAATTATGTTGCTGGTCTTTAAAGGCAGTGGATCTCTTTTGCATGCCTAAAAATTAATACTGTGTAAATACAATGGCATTTAGAAGAAAATGCCATCTGGGAACCTTCAGCAAAATATAGGAGCTAGAAAATCAGTTTTAGTGGAATTATAGTGACCTCAAATTTGAATTTTTTTCTCGCGAGAAAAAAATTCCTACCATAGAATGTACACTAACCAGCTATTGTTTTTCTTTCGCATTTTTCAAGTTTTAAGCAATTACTCTCCCCCAAATTTCACAGACATGCCCTTCATCAATAGCCTATAAAGGGCATGGGTTATCTTTTCCTGGTCGGCGGGGATGTTTGCAAATGAGATCCACTGCCTCTAAGTTACATTATACAAATATTATATAGGCCTATGTGTAGGCATACAACGTTTAGGGTTCTTATGTTTTCCCCAAACTGCGTGTGTAAAATTCACCTTTACCTTTTGCCTTCAATATTTATATTTGCCTTTTATTTTACCTTTTTTTCACTATAATCAATCAATTTTCAAATAGGGCATCAGAGGCTCCTTTAACAGATAATTGAATGGCAGTCACTGGCATTGCACACTGAAATTATTACACAAATATGACTTTTAAAAATTGTACTACTTCAAGTAATTCAGATTTGTTTATAAAATATTCTTCATGATGTTCCACTGTTTATCACACAAATTTACAGTAATTCAAAGATTTCAAATTTTCAATATCGTTTGTTTCCTTCATACTCTAGCACTGTACAGCATATGGCCTAATTTAGTATAGAATTTTAACTTAAAAATACAGCATGACAGGGCCTGACATTTCCATCCTGGCAGGATCTTGCATATTTCGAAGTTTACATTCTCAGGTCACTTTAATGAAAAAGCAATTTGAATTTAGTAAATTTTTCCAGTTATTTTTTCAACTGAATCTTTATTCAATATTCTAGAAAACCAATGGCATTATTTCTAACCCAGGAACAATAACAAATCTATTGTATGATGATGATCACCTTCATGGAACTGTCAATTTATTATCAGCCAGTGTCACAAAAAACCAGATCATTGCCACTAACAATAGGGAGTAGTTGACTCACTTTTAATCATTCAATTTACACCCTCGTCATCATAATTTGTCTAATTCCCCAGCCTTTTGCATTAGTTTGTCATGCAAATCCTACTTCTACCATCCCCCTTAATTCCATGGCAAATACCACACCAGATGACATCCCTACAGGTGATTTCACATTGCAGACCCCGTTAATGAGGTTGGACCAAATCGTCGCCTCTGAATGCTCTTTCACGCTTGTACACCTCTCCCAATCATCATTCATTGATGAAGCGTGATGTAGCACACAAGAAAAACTGTTATCTAAGTTAACACTTGGGGTTTTAATTAGTAAACATTATCATGTGCAGTGTCATTGTAAAATGATGTGCTGGTCGATTTCATGACTAAATTATGAAAAACAGATAAGGACACATGATAAAGAAAAAAGAAACTTGACAGAAACCTTGAAAACATTTATAAACTACTTTATATGCTATCAAAGGTGTCTGATGCAATTAACTCCCTCATTTCTAATTGCTTGTTCTTTATCACATTTCTCCTACATGTATGTCATACACTGTGTTACAAATGCACACTTGCTGTCTTTCTTGAGATGACTATATTGTGTGGATGAATACATTTTTTTTTGATAATTGTACTTACATGTACATACTGTAACTATGCCCAAGTTTAGTTTTGGGATTTTTTTTTTCATGTGATAATTGAAAGCTTTATGCCCAAATATCATATCACACCAATAACAGATGCTGAATATCTTTCATTTATTTTTAATTAATTAATGAAAAATCTCGGGGGGTGGGGGGGACCCCCGAGATTTTCAAGAATCTGCTATTGGTGTGATATGACCTTTGGGCATAAAGCTTTTAAATTAAAAAAAAATTCCCAAAACTAAACTTGGGCTTTAAGCTAAGTAAAAAGAGTCATTACTTGCAATTGAATGTAAAAAATCTCATACTTTAAGTAACTGAATATATTAAAGGGACCAAAAAGTCACATATGGTGATGTTTTGGAGGTGGCCTTTCGGGTAATATTCGGGACTGCCCGTATACTTTCGGAAAACTAGCGCACACAAATTGTGTGCAATTCCCCATGTAGCACGCTTTCACCCAAAGAAAGGCAAACTGAGCCCAACTGACAATGGCCCTACCCTCAACGGCAATTCTGTTCACAGCTCCACGATTGTTGTTACGCACCACTGAACTCTACACTACGTAGTATAGAGTTCAGTGTTACGCATGGCCTTGCAATAGGGGCAAGCGGACGGTATTGAACGTACATGGATTACAAGTGACACATCCCTTTAACATGTCATCTATTACAAATGTTCACACTTAACATGATTGTAAATTCAGATTTCAGAAGCAATGTGATTGTAACTTTAAAATGTGACTATACTTGCTCATGCTATTTTGTGAACATTCATTGGCATATCATGACACAGCACCTGTGAAAAATGTTTTTTAATCAAGGCTATTAAACTCCAATCTCTCATCATAATGACTAACACAGAGGGGGCTGTTACTATGACAACTCAGAAAGGTTCATTTCACCCAGAACTTTCCACATTTTAACTTTTTCACAATCTGGTTTCCAAGCAGCAAACTGTTTCAGTAGCGCACACCTGACAGATTACATAACTCTCACCAAGCATTTCAACACAGGAAAATGCATTGATCAGTAAAAAAAAAGAAGGAACATTTAAAAAATGTTACGACTTGATGAATGATGTGGTGTCTACATAGTCATAAAAATAGTGACTAAAGAGTGTAATTATGTAGTGAAATGTCAGGCATCATTTCCAGGTAATTGTGAAAAAAAAACTGACAGGAAATTATCAATATTAAGGCGGCATAAAGTCTATGGAATGTGTCCAATCAGGCGCGGTTCTACGGGGGGGCTTTGGGGGGCTTGAGCCCCCCCAAAAATTGCTCAAGCCCCCCAAAAAATTTTCGGACAAAAAAAAATTAAATGAAAATATTAATATATAAACTGAAGCGATCTAGCATAGATGAAATACTGATAGAAAGACGTAATGAAAATGTTTAAATAAGTATTTACTATGCCCAGAAATACGTCTTTTTAACAAATATTTTCCAAAAAATTCCTACTCCTGCTCGGTCGCTTCGCTCCCTCGACTACCTATTTACATTTTTTCACATAGGTCTACTTACTGTACATCGTCTTGAAATCCTCACAACAATCCTTATAATAATTTTCATAAATATACCTTTAAAATATGTATTTACTGTGATTAGAAACATGTCTTTGCTACGTGTATTTCAAAAACATTCTTGCCGTGGGTTCCCCATCACACACCCGTCCTCCTCCCTCACGCAAGTATAAAAACCCAATTACAGTTTTTCGCATACTTCCTGAACATTTTTTTTAAATCGTGAATCTTCATCAAATATACCCACTAGCGCAGCCAGGGGGACTACTAGGGCCATCCCCCCCCCCCCCATTCAGCAGCTAAAAAAATAAACAATGAAATAAAAGTCACAGAAAAATCATGGCACAGATGCAGGTGCGTCAAAGACGCAGGTGCGTCAAACCAGTTTTTCGGATAAGGGGGGGCCAATATTTTCATTGGCGTGGAAACGAATTGTCAATATTGTCGGCGCGCTCAGCGCGCAAAATTGCAATATAAGCGAGCAATTTTTCGTGCAAAGCCGTGCCACACAATTAATTATTGTGTAATAGTTCAATGGTTTGTAGTTCCTTGCGCTATTCTTGCATTTCGTTTTAAGAATGATTCAATTTGTCATTTTTTTAAGGGGGGGGCAAAAGTAAGAACAATTCAAAATTTTCGGCGCAGAATTGCAATAATACATTATGCTGACACGTTTTTCGCAAAGCGTGCAAAAAAATGAACATTGTGTAATGGTTTTGTAGTACTTTGTGCTATTCTTGCATTACGTTTTAAGAATGATTCAATTTGTCAATTTTTTTGTAGGGGAGGGGGCAAAAGTAAGGAAAATGTCAACATTTTCGGCGCGCTTCGCACGCAAAATTGCAGTACAGTAATACGTATGTTAAAATTATTGGCTAACATGTACCACAGTTAAACAAATCTGAGCTACATGATTCCCCATGCTACCATTGTCTTTGATAAGGTCTAAAATTGACGCCCTGAAAAAAATTGTATTTCAAAATGATTATTTAGTGCTTTAAAAAAGTGAAAATCGTAAGTTGATCGGATTCACCTGCCCATTTTCTCCCATAGACTTACTGTGTGTACACCTACACTATTTAAACTCACCCCGAGTTATAATTGTTTATACATGCATAACTTGCCATTGGTAGTGTAACTTTCCGAACTTTTTTATTCTAGGGTGTTTATTTGTCCATATGAACACTACTATGTAGTTCAGATATCAAAATTTGACAATTTTTTAAATTGAAGCTCCACAATGTTAGCCTTTCACTTTAACAATTTTTCTCGCAAAGCGCGAACAAAAACCCCAAACATTGTGTAGGTTTAATGGTTTTGTAGTGTCTGACATTGCTTGTTAAACATCATTTTTCTTTCAATTTAACAATTTTTTAGGGGAGGAGGGCAAAACAGTACCTTTGCCCCAATATTTTCATTCGCGAGGTAATAAAATGTCAAAATTTTCGGCGCGCTACGCGCGCAAAATTGCAGTACAGTAATACATATGTTAACAATTTTTCTCGCAAAGCGCGAACAAAAAAAAAACATTGTGTAGATGTAATGGTTTTGTAGTGCCTTACGTTGCTAGTGAAACACATTATTTTTCAATTTGTCATTTTTTTTGGAGGGGGTGGGGGAGCAACACAATATGTCACAGTATGTCTACCCTAATATTTTCATTGGCGTGGTAATGATACAATAATGCTTTTGCAGTTCTTACGCAGCTTTTTAAACATATAAGTTTTCAGTTTATCAGTTTTTTGGGGGGGAGGGGGCAAAACAATATGTTTGTCAAAAGATTTTCATTGGCGTGTTATAAAGTGTCAAAAATTTCGGCGCGCTTCGCGCGCAAAAATTTCAATATACGCTGACAATTTTTCAAGAGAGGTGCGCCGCAAAATTGAATATTGTGTATGTTTAATGGTTTTGTTGTGTCTTACATTGCTTGTTAAACATATCATTTTTCTTTCAATTTAACAAAACAATACCTTTGCCCCAATATTTTCATTGACGTGGTAATAAAATGTCACAATTTTCGGCGCGATACGCGCGCAAAACTTTCAATCAACTAATGCTCTTATGGTAAATGCAAATATTGTTTGTCTAATTAGCCAGAATAACAAATTGAAAGAGTGGATGAAATATGATCGATTTGATGTTGTCGCTAAAGGGAGCCAAAAAATATAGATTTTTAAAGGAAAATGCAGTTTTTTCTTAACCCTGGCAGGGGAATACCCTCTCCACAGACCGTCAACCAACGCTATCGCCAATTCTACCACATCCCAAACAAATGAATAACAACAATGAAGTAACAAATGACCGTCCTACCCGACCCATGTTTTGAGTTTTGTTTGTGTGTCGTGTGTGTGTGTGATGTGTTGTTTTGTGTGGATGTATTGTTGTATTTTGGTGGTGTGGTGGGAGGGGTATGTTTCTTAGAATCGATCCTCCACATTACCCCCTATTTGAAAATCCTGGTACACAGTGAATATACCTGTAACAATATCATCTTTCCCGATAGCCTAGAAACAACCTTTTTTCTGTTCGTATTATGAAAATTTTCTCAGTGGAGGCAGCCGCCGGGGGCCCCAACCCCGCCCCCCTCAAACACACACTCCTCGCCGCTCGTCGCCTTAGCTCTCTGCTAGTATGGACTAACGCACATACGTTTTCCAACATACTTCCATGTAGGCCTGACAACTTTTTGGAAATCCTAACTGCCAATCCATCTTTTATAAAATATACCTTCAAATATAGGAATTTACCATGCCTAGAATCACGTCTTTTCTATGTGTATTTTCAAAAAGTTCCTACCGTGGGACGGGGGGTATCCCCCTTCCTCACCCTCCCCCCGCTCGGTCGCTTCGCTCCCTCGCATCTTTCCGTCAAGCCCCCCTGTAGCCCCCCTAAAACTTTTGCTCTAGAACCGCGCCTGTGTCCAATATCTACCCAAACCAATAATATCACTGTATTTACATGTTCATTGATGATATCGGAGGGGAAATAAGGAAGATTTTGTCAAAAAGTGTGCTATTTTTAGAGAATTCGGTTTAAAGGGGAACTCCAGGCCTCATTGCAAGGTGCAGTTAGAATGAATATTATGTATGAATATTATGAATCTTGTAATCTTGCCATTACAAATCTTGTTATAAAGAAGTCCTTGGGATCCATGAAATTTGTTCTTTATAACAAAATTTCTTTATATCAGGGTTCCCAAAACAAAACGATACAAAGGAAATCCAAGATATGGGACCAGAGATTTTACTTCTTTATAATGAAATTTTGTTATATCAGTGTTCTTTATAACGAGAGTGCACTGTACAAAAAATCGAGGAACCACATGTAGAATTTTTTTTTAAGACATTGAGCAAACTGAAGGAAATGATTTGTGAAAATCTCTACAAACTAATAGAAAAACACTACTTTATTCTAAGTGTACTACCCTCCATTTGTGCACACATGTCAGTAAATTTTCATTTTTCTCAAAGAAATACATCTTTACTCTATGAATGTTCACACTTACCTTTTTTCAAATATTTTCTATTACGTACACAAAGTAGTTTGATGTATACAATTAGTGCATATTGTAAATATTCAAGAATGTAAATATTTATTTGATATATTTACATCTTTATCATTTTTTAATATATATATCTTTAATTTGTCAAATCTTCCTGCTGATCTCTTCCTTTGATTTTTCTCTGCTTATATTTGAAATATCGTGCCATCAAACTAGAAATCCCCTTTAACCAATCACTGACCATAAGTGTGAAGACTTTTGTGAAATGTTCCATGTACTTTACAGGAGGCTATCCTTCACCCAGACAATTAAATAAAGTACCTCAAGTGACACACGACCTGATGAGCAGTTAGTTGAATCATGGGAAATCAAAGTACGAGTTGGAGGACAAAAAGGGCAATTCTGATGAAGACATTTTGGAGACAGGAGGCAGAGCAGGGCCTTCTTGATTATCTCATTAGCCGTTCAATTTGGACGATAAATTGCTTTGTTCTTAACCCTTCTGGTATGGCAGGCAGCTGTAGTCCGAGGCCGTCGCTTTGTTCAGGGACGGAAGGTTACTAAAGAAGGCCGGAACTGTCAAGTTATTTTTAGAATTTTTATTATTTTCTTACAAGGAAAGCAAGCTAAAATAAACTGAGTTAAATATACACTGTCCATCTGATGGTAATTTACGCAGACTACCGGTATAGTGTTTTCACCATTACAATAAACTAATAAATAATTGAATACATATAATATAGTCAAACAATAATTCAATCAATCAAAATCAGAATGCAAGCTATGATTTAAAATAAAATGCATGTCTGATACCAGTATCTCATAGAATTTAGATCTGATGGCCTTTGTACTAAAATTGTAGAAAAGTAGAAGCAAATTCCCTGTCATTAGTAATATTCCTCAAGTGGTCAGACTTCAGAGTGCAGTCAGAATCTACCCCCCCCTCCCCCCCCCCAAGTTCACTTTTCACATCCAAAAGGACTTGCATGCATGCTCCAGATTTCCTTGGAAAACAAATGTTTGACTTGGGAAGAATTTCCATTTTCACAAAATTATAGACAACGATGCATGTCGCACAGGATACAGACCGATGTCCCGTACAACGTGCATCATTCTATTTATCTCACATTTCCTAAGAACTAATAAATTACTACAGATTTCCAATGATTACTGCATGTATATTGCCTTCTAGTAAGACATGACCATAACACATATCTCTGTTTCCCATTTGTTTTGAACAGCAGACTGAAAAGTGCTGTGAAATGTCTTAACACTTCTAGTAAGTAATCTCTCTGGGGAACAAAATGTCTCAAAAGTCTCAAAAAAAGATGATCACTGCAAAACTGATTATAACTGACTAATCAAATAAATGAATAACAATCAACAAGCCAATTATGTCGAGGAATAAGCCTTATTTTGTACATTCAAATACAACCATCTGCTTAGCACCAGGCACCTACATGTAAAGGCATCCCTCCTAACGACCACACCACACGTGAGCCAACAAATCAGTTTATGCGATGACAAATGACAACTGTCTGTTTGAATATAGCCATCATACCCGTCAATTTAATAGCAATAACATCCATGTTTGCTCGACCACGACCCGCACATCTTTCATTCATTTCCCGAGGACTCACGTCATGGACCCCGCGATGATCCACGGACGTAATCGTATTGTCGCAGGCTCGCAGCCCAACTCGAAACGACAAATCCTATCAGCGGAGACCTTCCATCTGATAAACTATCCGATTACGTTTGTCGGTGGCGGTTCGCATCCCATATTTGTCGCAATGAATTAACTTGGGCAGATAATATGTATGATTGCTCCAGTTACAAATAGATGTCACATATTTTATTTCAAACTTGATGGCATTCATACGCATACTGTCCTTCCATATTACAGATTTTTTTTTTCATTTAAGTCTACACTGTACATAAAGGTGACACAACATACAGGTAGGCTATGGTAACTGTACTTTGCTATAAAGTACATACACTGTTTGAGAACTTTCCCAATTTTTGTTTTTCAATCTTTTCAATAAATTTGATTATGATTAGTCATTTTTAACTAAAGTTTTTAGAATCAATGCATAAAAGTGAACATAATATTAGTAAATATTGTACATGCTTTTATTATCTTGCTAGTTATAGTCATACATACACATTACATTATTCTGTACCTGTTAGGGAAGACAGGTTTGTACAGAAGCCCAGTACATTGCACACCCAGTGACAGTGGACTTCTGTAGAAGCCCACAAATATGTTATAACTTTTTTGTCAAGTTTACCATGAACAGTAACTTACATGTATATTGCCAACAAGCCCAACATATGCCCCTGTCCCTACGAGAACACATTTTGGCCAAGAAAGCAGATAGGCCTATGCTATAGACTGGCAACCTTTTCTTTCAAAAAAGGGTAATTTTATATGTTTATATTCCATTCACAGCCAACAAGTTCAAATCATGAAGTCTAGATTTCATTGAATAATACCACTATAATGTATCTACCCCATGGTGTTGCATGTATTATCCCCTACATTTATTTCTTGCCTGTCTAACAAGTAAAAGAAAGGAAATATAGAAACAAATATATATCGACTACACTAGCCATATTAACAAGATAATATCACTTCTTGATTTGGTGCTTAATTTGAAACTTTAAAAAAATAAAACTGTCATTGTCTCATTTTAACACTTGTAGTAGTTATCTACAGCTTGAAAGTACAGGTACTGTACATGTAATACTGACTGAAATAGATTTGGCAAGGGAGGGACGGGAGGGGGAAGGGATTATAAACGTGTTCACTATTTTTGATGGAATGGATTATTATTTCCGGAAAGAAATTATAATGCACAGTGGTCTGTCCACAACAAAATTATTCAATTTCCTGTGATAAATTGATAACTCCCATATATGGGTTCATAGTTCATACAGTGCTTAAAAATTGAAAGTTTCGAGAGAGTGGTGTCAACAAAAGGTTCAGGGAAGTTAAAAAGTTCTTATATTGGTAATATTTTAGGAATGTAAAATACTTGGTAAAAAACATGCATAGTGGATATTTTTGGAAAAGCATAACAGCCATTCCATAGTGACTCGCGTGACATTTGAACAAAATTTCAAGTTTCAATGTCTTACTGTTATCAAACTGGCTTTATTCAAACCAAATTTAACAAGTTTTTGAATCAAGGCATTGGCAATACATGATTCAGTTCTGAAATGATTGTTCAATAATCAATACTTTTTTATATATTGCAATTTCTTTGACGTGACTCGCGTGACAGTGATAAAAAGAGGAATTTTGACAGTGTTTTATTCAAATTGATTTTCCTATGAAACTACAAGTGTGATTTAAGTTAGTTTTGCTGAACTAGAAACTGAATACCCTAGCTCAATTCATGCGTAAGTTAGATTGTGCCAAATTTCCATTGTTGCGAGAAATGACCCAAAGAAAATGTGACTCGCGTGACACAAATGCGTGACTCGCGTGACACAGTTCATTTTTGTAGCTGTCATAAGCGTTTAAAGACTTAAATTATAATGTTATATGAATAAATATGATGTAATTGTGAATACCTTTTGATAGAGTGTGAAAATTCCAGCTTTTCGCGACTATTTAACAAAATTACCCATTCTGTAACTCGCGCGATACATGGTTCAAGGTTCTACCACCATTTGACTGCCACAATACCAAAACTATGAACTTTTTTTTTCAAACTAATAATATGTTTTCCAGGCTGAAATTTTGTGCTGAATTCTGAAGTCAGAAATGTAAAATATGCTTTCGTTTTTTGGATTTGTCAACATTTTTTTTTGGTGTGTATTTTGCAGTGTAGCTACTCGGGCACATGTAGTCTCAGTTCTAGACAATGCAACTTTTTTGACCTCCATTGTACACTCACTCTCTGACTGTTTTACCTCCAAAGATACTTACTATGCCTT
>JZLH01S0597568.1:10557-22504 GCA_001188425.1 Eucidaris tribuloides
GTATTCTTCTTTTTTCTGAAACAGCTTGCTGTGTGTTGTAAACCACAATTTACGTTCATTTCAGTGCCTATTTATATTATTTACATTATAATAATATAAAATTGGATTCACTGCAGTCCAATGCCACAAATTTATTGGTCAACTAGCAGTTGGGAAATAATGGGCGAACAGTAGTCCGAGCCCAATATTTGTCAAACTCCTAGCGAGGACAATAAATTTTGTACTGGACGAAGACAAGCAATCCAATTTTATCATTATTATGTCTTCAGGGGCATCTATCCTAGATTCTTAGCGTTAAATTAGGCCCAAAGTGTAAAATCATTCATATTTGTGTCATATTTCAGTATCGCGCCACTGCAAATGTATTTATATAACCAGAATCCCACTTCAAGAAAGTTAAAGCAGCCTCTTCTTTACGTTATTTCCATACATGTTACCCTACCTAGTGATTCTAATAATCGCAATATTAGTTAGCGGTCGCCATAATCGTACCACACTGCGTGGTCAGTCTGTGCCTGTGCCCGAATTAACCAGCGCGCCCGGTACGGTATGGTTGAAGCGCCTCGCTGCGCCGCGCCGAAATGCGTCATTACGTCATGCGCATGCTAATGGCCAGGAGTCATATTTGCGAATATTGGATGCCCAATTTATTCCACATAGGACCCTGCCATCTAATACGCATGCGTAATACAAACCAAACTTCAAGCCGGGCTCAGACATATTGCGGTTTCTTGCCATTTTGGTAAACAGAAATGCAATTTATTGTCATTAAAAATATTAAACTCGCACATTTATAGCCCTGTCGGGATCAATCCCAGCGGACTCTTCGCACGTGAGGCGCGCTTTGGCAACACGCAACTGGCCGTGAAGGTGTGTAATTTTCAACATAATCATAATAGTGTGAAGCCGAAGGTGCATTATTATCACCTTTTAAGGTGCAAACTTGCACTATAGCGCCAAACTACAGTTTTCGTAATATATTCAAATTCCATGCTTACCACTTTAAACAAAGGTACTTCCTGACTACCTGAAAGCTTGTCTGATGCTTGATCCGACATAGAAAATATTCGCGAATAGTTGTAATGTATGCAAGTATTCATTTTCTAGCTATTGAAATTGTATCATAAAAACAGGGTGAAAGAAATGTCATCACCAGGCTTTGGAGCACACACACACACACACACACACACACACACACACACACACACACACACACACACACACACACACACACACACACACACACACACACACACACACACACACACACACACACACACACACACACACACACACACACACACACACACACACACACACACACACACACACACACACACACACACACACACACACACACACACACACACACACACACACACACACACACACAAGTGTGTGTGTGAGTGCATGCGATAATCTAACTCCGTGGTCTGAGCGAGGTGATAAAGAGAATAAATTTGTGAAAATACTATAATATTTTTACGTTAGACAAATCAATTTGTTCATTTTTTTTACAGGCTACTCTACTGACAGACGCGGACATTGCAAGTAAGTTGAGATGCCTTTGTTGGTTTCTGTTGCACCCTATGTTGTGAATTTCATGAACTAAACATATCAGAATATTCTGATAGGGCTATACACACTTCAGAATGTTCTGATATAGGCCATTCCCACATCAGAATATTCTGAAATGGGCCGTGCATTACATATCTTACGATTCAAGTTGTCTCAGGATGTGTATAGGCCTATGTACAGTATATGACACAAAAGGGGTCCTTTCCAATTCGGCTCCATTTTATTCATACAGTTCCTTCCTCATTAAAGATTGTGTCATTGATTTGCACGTCAAAAACATCAGCTGAAATCATATCCAATATGAAGATTACTATAAATAAACACCTCTCATAGCGACTTGGGGTAAAATATTGAGTTTTGGTGAAAATCTGGACGGTTGAACTTCATCCTTTTTCAAATGGTTCTGAAGCCTTTAAAAAAAATCGTGACATCGATGTGCACGGGCCGTTCCAGAATTGTCCGATAAGCCGTTAGCCGAAGGTTACGTGGAGTTTAGTCGTTTAACCAATCAGTGCGCTCCGCTGGTCTTGCGGCGGTACACATAACCGCGATTCGCAATTTGAGCAAAATTTAAACTCACGGAAAGAACAACATTCTGGTAACATGTCGTTATTAGTTTTTCTCATAAAACAACAAACTCATGACGTATGGATCTCAAACTTTCAACACACCATTTGTAAGTACTAAACCAAAATTTGGTATTGATAATGAAGGGAAGTAATGGACTTGCACATCCCTGACACAATCTTTAAGCCACATTAAATCACCTGGTTGACCTTCATTGTTTGGTCATAATTCCGTTGTTGCTGTTGTGAGAATTCAGACTGTTTTCTGGGCATACTGGAAAGCACCTTTCAGACGCTCTCTCGGGTGTGGTGACTTAGTCTTGAGTATCGAATGAGAATGATGTCGGACAATTCACATTAGCAGGATCACGGGCTTCGATCTCTGCCATGCATGGCAAAGTAAGGGAGAAATTTTTGGTTTCAATAAGGCTTGTGTTGTAGGCAAGCTGCAAACTGGTGTTACAGTCCGTAGTTTATAGTGTAAGTGCAAGTAACATTCATTCTCTGTAGTATATCAACTAAATGTATTTTAGGTGGATGTTGGGTACTGTCAGTTTAGCAATTCAGTTAAAACTCTGATTGTAACATTCAAGTAGATAATTTTCCCCGTCTCTCCAGCATTTTCTCCCAGAAGACAATGTGTAAGACGCAGACCTATCAATTACTTTAAAAGAGAACCTCTACCCCTACATGTAATTAATCTTGACCGATATCGTTTTATAATTACTGACATGGTGTAATTAATTTTACTAACAGCACTCAAGGAGAAATTCAAGAAATTTGACAAGAACGGTGATGACACAATGTGCGTCAATGAATTGGGGGAACTTTTCAAAGCATCGGGCAACGAACAAACTGACGCTCAGCTCCAAACACTGCTCCGGGCAATTGATGCTGATGGTATGTATCAAGACAATTCTTTTGTATTCCTTACCTAAAGACATAGTAAGGGATTTGCACGTCAGAAAACGGTAAAATGAATGAAATCAGCTCAAATCGTTCACAATATGAAGATTAGTGTATATATAAACATCTGTCATAGAACCTTTGGATAGAATACGTAGTTTTGGTGAAAATCTGGACAATTAAACTTCAGAATTTACAGTGACATCGACGTGCACGGGCCGTTTCAAAATTGTCCGATCAGCCGTTAGCCGAAGGTCGCGCGGAGTTTAGCCGTTTAACCAATCAGTGTGCTCCGCTGGTCTTTGCGACGGTACACATAACCGCGATTCGCAATTTGAGCAAAAATTTAAACTCACGGAAAGAACACCATTCTGGTAACATGTCGTTAATAGTTTTACTCAGAAAACAACAAATTCATGACGTATGGATCTCAAACTTCCAACACACCATTTGTAAGTATACTAAACTACCGTTTGGTATTGATAATGAAGGGAAGTAATGGACTTGCAAATCCCTGACACGATCTTTAAAGCAGAATAGGTCCAAACCCCAAAATTAACACTGTACTCTGCTGTTAAAGATGAGATCTCTCATTAGCAACCTTTTACAAGTAACTTTAAATTTGGCCCGAATAGATGAAAGGCCATAATAGTGGCGTGTATGAATTGCGAGAGTCAACGATGCTGTTACTTCTTTTAACTCTTAACATGCCAGAGAATGTACATCTATGGACATTACCTGTAGAGTGTGGTGCATATTTAAATCTCCAGCACTGAAGAAGGTATAGGAGTAAAAAAATAAATAATGTCGTTTGACCGAGATCGATGTGGTTGATGAAGTAAGCATTACGGTCTGCCCCTTCTCGAAATTCAAATGGATTATCTAAATAAAGACTTTATCCAGGCTTCGTGACCGTATTCAACAGCTGCCACAATTTTATATTATGTCTGTGATTTGTGTCGTTGTACTTATTTGTATTTTATCATAATCTTTTGTTTATTTTATCCATTTTGTTAACTTATATATCAGGCAATGGTACGATAGAATTCTCTGAATTTCTCGCAATGATGAAGAAAACGTTTGAGCCACCAAAGAAAGAGGAGCTGCTTATATCATTTAAAGCACTGGACAAGGATGACAGTGGATTTCTGTGGTACGTAGTCCATCAGTAACAGTTGTCTAAAATCTCTCCAGGAAATACATATGAGTTTTCATGAGTATAAGTCCATTTATGATATTGTGTATGTCAAACTATTATTAGCTAATCTGTGTACCTACTCCTTATATTTGCATAATTGACTGAAAAAAACTTCGGAGGTGGTACAGGAAGTCTGTAAAATGGTGCGGCCCACGCTAAACTCTGTCATATGTCTTGTGGTGCTATAGTAAGTTTAAAGATTGTGACATATCTCCAAATGATCTCCCCGAACGTAACACCATTCGTGATGTGAGGATTCCTTGGTCTAAACGCCTTGGGGTGAAAGGTCAGTTTTCGAGAAATTAATAACCGTTAAAATTCACATCTATTTAGTAGAAGCATCGTAATTATATAGTTGTGATGTACAACTTTAATACTAATCTGATTACTACCAAACGTAATGTGTGCATTATCTACAGTATAGTGAAAACTCAATACGGGATTTTGCGATCTTCCACCGCCCCTCCATTTTTCGTAACAAAAGGGAAAGTCACACTCAATTCCGTACTCACCTAACTCCGCCACTGGACTGGACGTATGCATTGTATCTTAAAGTATAGTGTCTGTGACAGGATTTCACGCAGGTATATTTTTGCAGACCTCCAGATACACAGCAAAAAATAATTTAGGCTTCTTAATGAAGGATATGTCAGTAAAATTTTAAGATCAGTGATTTTCTATAATTTGGCAAGTGCCAAAACACTACATGCCATTTAGTCCGTGCGTGACGCTCATGGAACTGAGTCAAATATCTACCCTCCCTACTCAAAAGTATTGCAACATACAATATAACGCATGCATTTTGAGTTGAAGGGGTCTTTCTATAATGATATACTAATAAAGTTGATTTTTGGAAAATGCAAAATTATTTGAAAAAAAAAATCAATAAATATTCTTTCTTCTTTCTCTTCCAAGGCGGAGAGATTATCAAATGCAGGTGCACCCACGGCAGAGGGGCGGGAACATAACATTTAACATTTTTTCGCCTCCCAGGGCTGGGGTGTTTATTCACACTAGTATCTTAATTCGGTTTCATATTTCACGTGATACGGTTTTGATGGCTTGGAAAGAATTTTCAACAAACAAAAAATGCCAATGTGTTCGTCTGATGCTGTCTCAGAAAGAAGACACCAACCCGTGAAGACGAAAGCGCCTCTTATCTTCATAAGACATTCGTGAGGAGGATGAGGCTACAAATTTAAAGATGATGGCTATCTCTTTACATTATTATATACAATGTAATGAAAAGTCGCATGACTTTAGGATGTTTGAAATAATAAACCGCCTTTAAAATTAAGAAAGAATAAGACATTAAAACTTGAAGAGGTCCTTTCTGATATATGGGGCGTATCCTCCTTACCACTATCTTATGAAGATAGGAGGCGCTTTCGTCTTCGCGGGGTGGTGTCTTCTTTCTGAGACCACGTCAGAGGAACACATAGGCATTTTTTTTGTTGTTGGAAGTCTTTCCAAGCCATCGAAACCATTTCACGTGAAATAAGAAACCGAATTACGATACATGTAATAGTGTGAATTAACACCCCACCCCTATATGCATGTATAAGCGTAAAAATGTTTAATGTTATGTTCCTGCCCCTCTGCCGTGGGTGCGCCTGCTTTTGATAATCTCTCCACCTTGGGAGAGAAAGGAGAAAGAATATTTATTGATTTCTTTTCAAACAATTTTGCATTTTCCAGTAATCACCTTCATTAGGATATCATTATAGAAAGACCCCTTTCAATTCATATACTTTTGAGTAGGGAGGGTATATGAGGCTAGGGCATAAACTTTGTAATTAGTATGAGTGCGTATGGTACCCATTTCGATTTCTAGATATTTCACTATCATACATGATCAACATCCACATAGGCCAAGGGTATGAAGGTAGACTAGTAATTTGGTATTATATAATATAGAATATACTGGAACTCAATGAACTTAGTTAAAATCGAACGGCTGCTATAATTCCACCAAAAGTGAGTTTGCAGCTCCTATATGTTGCTGACGGTTCATATGCACACACATATATAAATATATATACCAGAGTATTTATACCATGCAAAAGAGATACCCTGCCTTTAAATCATTTGTCCGTAATATCTTAAATTGTGAGTTTGTGACCTCCATGCTGTGAAAGAAATAAGTTACAGTCCGTATGATGTGATTTGAATATAACTTATCAACCTACAGCTCACAAAGTACATGACAAAATTAGTGGAAATCATATACTTACAAGATGATTCAGTGTATTGTAGACGCTTTATTTTGAATGGGGTAGAGGTAACCATTTTGTAGAAAGCAAAATGTTGTTGGATTAATTCGCGGGTTGGTTTCAGACGTTATTACAATCGATCAATATCGGACGTGAAGTAACACACTCTCTAAAACTATACACATTTCTGAAATATCACATTTGTTGGTGGGACAGGCTTGAGTACAATTGCAAAATTACATGATAAAAATTATTAATATCGTCTTTTGTCACTCTATCCAACGAAAATTAAGATCACTGCCTCCAAAAAAAATAAAAGAGGTGCCTTTCTGAAAATTCTCCAAAGACTTACCAACCCTGTCTTTAAAATTGATACTCTTTCTCATTTTCTCGTAGTGCTGATGAAATTCGTCAGGCTTTGAAAAGTATGGGATATCCAGGGACCGATGCAGAAGTCAATGATATGATCGCTGCAACTGACAAAGATGGGGATGGAAAAATCAATTATACCGGTAAGTTTATAACATAATTAAAAGCAAATTCGATATTATTTCGATTCAAAGGTACAATAAAACAATTTTCCCATTTTTGTCAAATCTTGATATCTGAGCTTCCTAGAAGTGTATTCTGCTTATAATGGATAAATATCTCACGTGAATTTAATATTCAGTGAGCCACTTAATGCAACACAGAAGTTTATGGGGAAATTTCATATATTTTTTCAAGTTTTAATTCGTTTTGAAGTACATTTTTTTTCAAAGCTTCACTTTAAGACTTTGACAGATACTCTATAGCGTGAAGATTTATATATATATATTTTTTTAAGTTTGAAACATTGTTAAGTGATGTTTAAGGTTAGGTCTTCCGTACTGGTCCTCCCTCCTGTTTCGTCAAGGGTGTGGAAAAGGCCTTAACACCTGTACTAAGTATTTGGGGCTGAGGGCCCTGTTTCATACACAGGACGATTTATCACTGTTACAAAAAAAATATGAAAATGGGAAGCTGCAGAGGTATAGGGCTTAGCGGGGTCTTCAACAGTCTTTGCCCCCGGAAAGATGCCATTCTTCTTCTTCTTCTTCTTCTTCTTCTTCTTCTTCTTCTTCTTCTTCTTCTTCTTCTTCTTCTTCTTCTTATTATTATTATTCTTATTATTATTATTATTATTATTATTATTATTATTATTATTATTATTATTATTATTATTATTATTATTATTATCATACTCATTATCATTATTATTATAGTTATTATTATTATTTCTTGACCTCCGGCTATTACAAAGTTTCCAGGGACCTATTGCATAAAACTTTACCCAGAGGAAAAACATCGTAAAAACATCGTAAAAATGAATGGTAAAATCACGCTAACCAGAGTTTTCAAACTTAACCAGAGAAATTTTCTCGAGTTAAAGTTTTATAAAATAGGTCCCAGAAGTCTCCCACTACTTGTAACAACCTTGCACTGAGAGTCTGTTGGATACTGATATTCTAAAAGTATGAAGAATTACTCAGACCTGCACTATATGGTATTAAATAGCACATAAATATACAAGGCATACATGTATAAATTTTCATCAGATTGAATGCATTATTTGCCACTGTACACGTATCAGGAAGTTGGCCGACTCACCTGCTTGCTATTCTATACGTAAAATGTTAAGGGAGTTATTCATGTAGAAAAGAGCTGCAAACTGTTGTTTCATCTTCACGTGTATACCGCTTCATTTGTAGGCTTTATAGTCATAGTTTCTAATGTCCATGAGTATTTTATTTTTCAGTCCACCAAAAGGTGTCATAATAGTTCAGAAATGTCTTGGCATTTATGCACGATATCCACAGGCACAATTAAATATCTTCTCGATTACATTTCCTTCTGCACAAAAAGTCCCCCTTTTGGCGTAGTGTTCGCTGTTATACTGATAGGGGTCTTCCCACGAGGCCGAGCGCCCACGAGGATTATTTTTCTCCATATTTTCTTTTATCGGGATTGCATACCTCAATGGAAGAATTTGCCCTTGTCAAAATTCTACTACCATCAGTGGCCTAACAGCCGGGGACAGGGGCAGGGTGTCCCCCCCTCCCCGAAAAAAATCGGCCTCAATGGCGCTCAGCCTCGTCTTCCCACGAGGCCGAGGGTTCGATATGAACAATTGGCCTCGTGGGCGCTCGGCGTCATGGGCTGTCGCCCTGTAATCGTCTGAAACATCTGAATAATCTATATATCACAAACCATGGAAAGTAAATCTGATAAAACGTATGTATTGACCATTCTGTCAAACTGTCATGACATGTCCATACTCCTTGTCTTTTCCTAGTGGTGATATATAAAATACTGAACTTTCAGATAGCCTACTCGTTTGTTGTGCCTGATATTGTAAAGGCATATTTTGCAAGCTAGTTGTTTTAACCATCATGATCTTTCCATATCTATGCGCATGGATGTTTGTTATTTATTGTTTAATACCGGAGAAAATACATGTTACCTAAATTTGAAATTAGAAAGCATTGTAACATGTTCCTACTTGAAAGAGGGAAATCGTTGGAGTCACACGCACTAATTCGGCTAATCATAGTTCATTGCATTTTTTTTTATCCATTGCAGAGTTTGTGAACTTCATGACAAAGTGAAAAGTTCCAGTCATCTAGCCGGCTTATCATCTTGCTAATAGTAACCGGTACCCATACAAAGCATTCACCAAGGTCATGCACAAGCGTGTATTTAAGTGTTAGTTACATACAATTTATTGTAATCGAAATCGAAATTCAACTGGCAAGATATTTAAGTGTGATTTTTGGATTTTAGCACTGTTTTTTTTTGGGGGGGGGGGGATTTGAGGATATACAAGTCAGCCGTAATATTCTGCATTGAGATTCACTGCTCAGTCTAAGGACGATTTTTGGGGGAAGATGTTCCTTGTATTCATTTACAGTAAAGGTTTCTGATGACCCATGATTTGTATTCAAAATACATGTATTAAATTACAATACATGTATAACATATCGTTGAATTTCTTGTGTATTCCCATCAATGGGACTCAAACACGATAATTACGATTGAATCACTACTCTACGTTCTTTCAGTATCAACAAGGTCGTATGGATAGTACACCACCAGAAATAGGACTACGAAATGTGTTAAAGGCAATCTATCGATGTTGTAGTACATAAAATTTATAGTTGATTACATTATATAAAATTCTCTCAACATTCACAAGGATTACATAATGAAAATCCATATACAACAAGAGGGATCCTCAATTATACGCATACATCATATTGTTGTGTTTGTGTGTGTGTGTGTGGTGTGTGTGTTGTGTGTGTGTGTGTGTGTGTGTGTGTGTGTGTGTGTGTGTGTGTGTGTGCTGTTTGAAGCTGTATATCTGTTTCGTATTTACGAAAGTGCAATTTTCCCTAACTCCAAATTTTGAGGCCGACAAACACACATCTTCCGCGGCACATTGTGTCTCTGCAAACCAGGATCTCCCCAGAATTTAAACGTCGTCGTACCGTAAAGGTCATGATTTGCGTTAAGTAGGTACACATTGTACATGTGTAGTGGACTTTATACTTGTGATATAAGCATTAACGTAACTGGTGCCGATCAAACTATTACTACATTGTATATTCATACACAACAATTAAAAAAATGAAGAAAGGTATTGGGGTCCATATCAATGGATATTATGTGAAAAATGACATTATTTTAAGTGTTTTTTATTTGACCGCACACTCAGTCACTGGGTTACACAACTCTGCCTGTTGGCAACTAATTGACCAAAGACGGAAGCGGACAGAAACACACAGTACGACATTACGTTGTTTCTTCATTTCTGTTTCTGAGAGAGAGAGAGAGGGAGAGAGAGAGATCCACTGCTGTCGCTGTTTATCTGAAAGATTATCAAGAATTATTGCTTTCGTAGTACCGAGTGACTCACCTTCTTCACAAAATGCTAGAACTCAAAGATCTTATTCGTAAGCGAAAGAATTTCACTTCTGAAGATTTTCTGAAATATCTTGATCGTGACGATAATCAACGCCATATCAACGCAAAGGATCCCGATGACGGCATGACACCGCTAATGTATGCGTGTCAGGCTGTAAAACCACGTTTGGTTGAAGTCCTTTTACAAAGGAATGCTGATCCTAACATGGAATGTACTAAATATGGAAACACCGCACTTCATTACTTGTTCTGGAGTCTTCCTAATCCTAAGTTTCCTGGGTCCACAAAGCGATATAGTCAAGTTGCTATTTGAAAAGGGTGCTGTTTACAAGTGTAATGTTGATGGTCTTCCACCATTACTGTTTGGGGTTCTTCGACATTATCACGGACCAGTTGCCAAGACACCTAATCTTATTACCCTGCTAGAATCATTTATCCCGAAGATTGATATCATCAATGGGCTGGAACTCTTGGGGTCGATCGTGATCAACGAGTATAGCGAAGATACATGTGGCGTTGGTTATGACTTGCTGCTTCAGGCGATGAAGCTTCGTTTTCAAGATCCAATAATCCCAAAGACATTGTCAGCCATAAAGGTGTTTGAAAATCGCATGGAGTGTCGCACTGTTGAAAATCTCGAAGGAATCAAAGATGATAAACTACGTCTGAGAATAGAAGCAGTACTTTTAATGGACAGGATTGTTCCTGATCGATGCGAAGAATTGAAGTGGCGCGGTCTATTCGTGCTAACCCTCGGAAAAGGCCTCTTCCATCCGTCAAAATCATTGGATTACCTCACCAGTGCTTTTTCACTTTGCCTAACATCATCTCGGATTTCCTGCACTACAGTTGCAAATGCACTCTCAGAAATCCGTTCAGTTCTCCAGTACGCTGCCATGAGTGGATTCAGCTTTCTTTTTCAAAAGGTCAATAATATTTTGCACACTTGGATGGAACTTCTCAGCGCGCAAAATTCAGGTCCGCTCGATGAAAGCTACACAGGAGCCATGGAAACGAATCTTGGTCGTATGTTGATTCTCATTGCAATTCTTTATCCAGATGATATTCTCGATGAAGCATTTCACACAATGGACATGATATGCAATGTCCTCAAGGAAAAAATCGAGAGGACACGGCCCACTCACTATATGTCTATAATTTGGGGTGTAATTTACTACCCATGTAGTTCTTGTTTCAAGAATTTACCGATTGACTGTCTATCCCCTGATGTAAAGATGGCATTCCCCCATAAAATCGCTGGGGTACTTCGTCGTCTATTCCGGGTGGAAGACCCTGTCGGGTACAGGAATCATCGCGGAGAAACGGTCTTGGACCTAGCAATACAGGAGGCACAATATTCTGGCTATCAGCCGGGAGGTCGAGACAACTTGCAGTTTGAAACTATCAGAACAATCCTAACAATGCTCATATCATATGGGTGTCACGTTGGCGCCATTTTCAAGGACCGGTCGTTGTCTATATCGCTTGGGATACAAGGTAACGTGGATACTGAAATGAATGGCTTACTAGAATCAATTGTACGC
>JZLH01S0597570.1:22172-42262 GCA_001188425.1 Eucidaris tribuloides
TTAATTTCATTATTTTTTCTGATATTCATCTTACAAATCCATGACTAATCAATCAATTTACTTCTAACAATCTATTATTGTAAGAAAAAGCTTAAATTCATCAGTTCTTCGATATCATTAAACAAGATTATGTACTTGTGTATGTTTCTTTCAAATTACTGAGTTATCTGTAATACTGCTATGTGTATTTCTGACATTTTAATGATGAAACATTTAACTAATAGTACAGCAAGTGCAATTTTCAGTGCAACCAATATGCATTTCTCTACTATACGTACATCTTTCATGTGTCAAAAGACCAAAAAAAATACACTTTCAACTAAAACCATTTCAAAGAAATCTTAGCGAGTTTAAATTAGAAAGTAAGTTTTAAAAGGAGCCCTCCAATATTTGATAGTTGTATGCAGCTTGCACACATGCCTGCTCATCAGTTTGAAATTCAGCCCATTTAAGTTGATATGCAAGCTCCCTTGTGCTCTTATCTGTTGACAGATTGTGACGAGTATGTCATGACATTTTTGGACGGAAAATTTTGCATGGCAAATAATTATGTTTTGTCTCTTCTCTCACTCTCTTGTCTCCGATCTACCCCAATCAAATCTGATTTTCATTTATTTCAAAATCTTATATGCTTTTTTAATTTTTGGTTCATTACTTTCTTTATGAATGTGGGATGATGTGATGCCACGTTTATGTGTGTTTGTGTGTATATGTGTGTATGTATGTGTGTATGTGTGTGCATACGGATACGTGACTGTGCATATGGTGCATGTTCACGTTTGTTGCTAACACACTATCACAAATCTTTATTTCATCTTTTCCCCTTCCCTTTGTTCATACCTACTAATACATTTCTCAACATGTGTGTTGACATTATGATTGTGTGTTCCATGTATGTCCGTATGTTTGTGTGTGTGTGTTAAATGTATGTACATAATCAATCATGTCCACCCAACTCCTTTGCTTGCTTTGCTTGCATTCATACTGACACCACATGTCATGACCTCTCCCTGCTTTTTTATGAAATACTAACAAACCTCCACACTATCCCCGCCCCGCCTCTTCCTCTGCATTCACCTGTCATCCTCTCTCCCCTTCATCATCCTCTTCAAACTCACAACCAATCACACTCTGCACCTCTCCTCATCTCCACACCAAACTTCCTATTGCTCTCCTGTGCCACACCTACCACCATGCCCCCCTCTCTTCCTCTGGCCACGCCCCCTATCTTCCTCTGGCCACACCCTATCCATCTATCTATGACTTAGCTGCTGAAGGGTACAGTGATGGTGCTGTTTCCCCACCAGGCAACACAGATGCTCACCCAGAGTTCAAGTTTCCTTCCAAGGACTCTATCGGCAGCATCAGTGGTAGCAGCATCGGGGTGGAGGAGGTTCTCATACAGGACTCCAAACTCAAGCACATGATGAGTGTCAAGATCAATGCAAAGAAGGTAGTATTGTATCAAAACCTTCTTCTCGTTTATACCCCCATGAAATGAAGTTTCCTGGGGTGACTGTATACGAATCAGCGTACAATTGGCCAGTCGGGCGTGGGGTTATGGGGGCGGGTGGTCGGTCCGGAACAAATCTTTTTCATCTAACTACTTCCTCAGTGGACACTGCTCAAAAAATTTGGCACACTCATTGGTCTCGGGGTGAAGATATGCAAGACATATATTTAAGTTTGTAGAAACTGTGTTGCCAAAGGGGAACATATTGGGGATAAAACTACTTCCTGTTTAGAGCAGTGCTCTGCATATTTATATATCAATCTCATTTAACTATTATCTGCCAAATACCTTGGTCACACACCATCTTCCCTCCCATCCCCCCCCCAAAAAAAATATATATATCATGGTTGTAATTGTCTTGGAGATACTTATCTGGGTTGGCGAGAAAGGGTAATTGTCCATGAGGGTAGTTGTCTAGATACATGTATGCAAATAATGTGTTTATGCTGCCATAATGAAAGAAAATGTTTACTCTTCAAACATCATCTTATATTTAACCCTTTCTTTATTGATGGCACATGGGTCCTGCCATACTCATTATTTTATGCCTCCGCCCCATAAGGCATGTTTTCGGGTTGTCCATCCGTACATCCATGCATCCGCACTTTCTTGTGAACAAGATTACTGAAGTACCTCGGAGGGATTTTAATGATACTTGGACCAAGGATGGACACTAGGCAAGGATGAATTGAATAGATTTTGGGACAAATCCGTCAAAGGTCAAAGGTCAATGAACTTTGTCCTAAACTGCCATTTTCTGCCTATAACTCCAGAAGGAGTGTTCACTGTTGATATAAGTTGGGGGTTAGGTTAAGAAACAAAAGAAAAATATTTTGGTAGAGTCACAGGGGTCAAAGGTCAATTAACTTTATCCCAAAATGCCATTTTCTGCCTATAAGTTCAGTTAGGAGTGCTCACTGTTGATGTAATTTGGCGCATGGTTTCAAAACCAAAAGACAAATATTTTGGTAGAGTCACAGGAGTCAAAGGTCGGGTCAAAGGTCAATGAACTTTGTTCCAAATTCCAGTTTTTGCCTAGATAATTCAGTTAGGAGTGCTAACTGTTGATATAACTAGGTTGTTAGCTGCAAAAATTTATTCAAGAGAAATATTTGGGTTGAGTCACAGGTGTAAAGTTAAGGTTTACCTTGTAAGGCCCTGGTCACACTAGCAGTTGCGACTACCTGCGATCGAGTTACGATGAGTTATCGCAGGTGATCGCTAGTGGTCGTAAATAGAGCGTGCGAGTTATTGTACGACAACCATGGTAATCTCTTGTGATCGCAGGTGATGGTACGATTGAAAATAGGTTTTCAAACCAGTTTAAAAACCTGGCTACGATCAAATTGATCGCAAAGAGGTGGCAAGCAATCGCCAGTGATCGTGCGTGCAGCGTGCAATCACCGTACGATAATCGTGCCACTAATCTCAACTCCAGGTGGGAATTTGCATAGATACGAGTAGTGGCAAAGTGATCGCGGGTAAACGTACGTCAAATGGCAGCTCATCGTACGATACATGAACGTGACTTGCGAATACCTGGAGTGTGATGAACACATTTTGTAAATAATATTCAGGTATTGATAACTGTTTGTAGCAACACAAATATAAATTCCTTATTATTACTACGAAAGCGAGCCATTCGTAATGTCACTCATTCTCATTATTTATCTCACACTGAACCATCATTTAGATACTCTGAAAATACAAAATAAACACACCTTACAAACAGGCATATTCATGTATACACACACTTTCAATCACCTTCCATTACTATTCAAAACCGATCTATTTTGAATTCAACCATACGTTCATATCCAACCCGCCACTCTTAAGAATATCAATCAGAAAACCCTACAATAATCTTAGCTCCAAAATCTATTCGGATCATGGACCAGATATCTGGAATGCCTCACAGCCAGAAGCGTCAATCCTATGGGGGCGAGGGGCGATCCCCCCCCCATGAAAATATGGAGGGGGCAAACATATCGATTTGCCCCCCCCCCCCCCAATAATTTTGACAACCTGAAAAATTCATAATATGCAATGTAAATATATGTTTTAAAAAGCATTGAAAAGCACTATATTCCATTAAACATGACCTAAAACCCATATTTAAACATACAAAGTTGTCCATTTTTTGGCGTGCTTTGCGCGCAAGATTCTGTATTACAGAGCAGAGCGCGCCGAAAATTTGGGACATTGTTTCACTTTTGCCCCCCCCCCCCCGAAGAAACATGGATCTATGCCCCTGCTTACAGCAATACTTAAAGCAATGTCTCTCTATTAACTCATTCAACTTGTCTTTTACAAAACATGTGCAAACCTATCTGAAGGCCTACTGCAAATATGAAGCCGTTGTTTATGGTTTGTCGGTCTCCTGCATACTTTCCGTTATCTTGTAAACTACAAGTACATATTATTCATACTAAATTTGTTATTGCATAATTTAATTGCTTATCATATTGTAAAATTAAGAATTATATTGTCTTGCCTGTACTGAATTGTAATATGATACGTAATGTTATGTTTTTTTTTGCCATGATGTTTTGTTGGTAATAATTGCTTTGGAAAATATACAGACTTACACAAATCTAAATCTAAAATCAAATGAAGTGAATGCCACACGTGGAGGCCGTTATTGTGGGTTGATGTATGTGCAGTTATCATTCCATTCTGACTTTTCTTCACAAACACATATTTTTGCATATCTAAATACCAAGCG
The DNA here is from genome assembly GCA_001188425.1 of Eucidaris tribuloides. Classification (NCBI taxonomy): domain Eukaryota; kingdom Metazoa; phylum Echinodermata; class Echinoidea; order Cidaroida; family Cidaridae; genus Eucidaris; species Eucidaris tribuloides. The sequence goes on from JZLH01S0597570.1 coordinate 26,411, forward strand.
TAACTTCATTTGAAACAAGTGAACCCACGATGTTCGTGCGATGGACACAAGTAATCGTACGATTAACTACCATTTATCGTCAGTGATCGCACGAATACCTGCCACTAGTTGCAGCTATTCGCACGTTTGTGTGCCATTAGCCGTAGGTAATCGCACATTTGCCCACCAGGTACTCCTGCGATTACCTACGGCAAGTGGCAACGGGTCGTACAAGTGTGACCACACAGTACAAATCGTGCGAGTTACTTGCGATGTGGCTACGAAGGCCCTTGTCGTGCGATTCATTTGATCGCAGGTAGTTGCAACTGCTAGTGTGACCAGGGCCTAACCGAATGACAAATATAACTTTGTGGAGTTGTAGGGATCAAAGATGAAGGTGGTGAGTACATCTGGAAAAAATGACAAATAATTTCATGTAGATGAAAAGGTCAAAGGTTGAGGTAAGATGTTACTGAAATTTGTTCTGAAAGGTTATATTTGGTATTTGATCTATTGAAGGTCATTTGTCAGTAAACTGTTTCCAACTTCTTTACAATTACTTGGTTCCTTGAAAGTCGATAGCGATCATACTATGAGCCAGTTTCATGTGCTACATAGTGGGAGGAGGCATACCCATCGACTGCGCATAGTTGAACTTCTCTAGTTTTTTTTTAAATGTCCTAATAGCAAGCTACTGTGCAGAGATAGTGTTTATGTTCTTTATCAAGAATTCCACACTTATACTTATGTTTATTGCCTTAAAAGTCTGATTTGTGATTCGAAAACCATATCCGTTTTACTCTGATTTGATCCAGGTAAACGAAGGTATATAAAAACATATATATTGTATAAATACAATATTCAAACAAATGTTTCTTGTTACCCCTTCATATTACTTGAAGGGTAAGACTTTGCACAAAGTAAAGAAGCAAAGTCATAAAAATGCTGCATATTTATATTGAACTCAAATTTTGTACATTTAGTGTTGTTTAACCAGTTGACGTACAGTTTGACTTTGGTATAACACATATTCTCTACAAAGCCCAGCTCGAGTGTTTTTCGAACTTATGTTTAACTCATAACGTGCCGAAGTAACAGATCTGCACCAAATAATACACATAAAGTCCATAGCAGTTAAAATTGTCTGGCATGCTAACCCGTTGGCTACAGGAACTGAATGTTCCATGTTTTAACTCGATGGGATTTAACCCGTTAGAGACGATTTAATTTCACTATAACATGCATTTTCCATAGAACCCAACACGAGTTAACTCGTACTTAGTCTCCAATGGGTTAAATAATCTTGGAGGCAACAGGTTAAGAGATAAGAGGTTAAAACACTCCATTTAAGAGCACAGAGCTCACTGATTTTTAGCCAATTTTTACCAAGCAAGTGTAAATATATGTTGTTTTTCCAGGGAGAGCTGTTATCGCAGGAAGATGAGGCTGCTGTAGTGGCTCAATACCGCTACACAGGGGCCACCACCAACATCCATGCTTGTCTGTCCCGTCTTGTTAACTATGCACAACCAGTCAAATTCCAAGGATTTGATGTAGCTGAAGGTAAGACAAGGGTGCCGGATTAGTTGTAGTTGTGAGGTCTTTTCCTAGGATCACATGCATTTGCTCTTTATGTGTCAAACATTGTCGGACATTGCCACATGAACAAACTGCCCAGTATCTCAGATCAGTGTATCATTTTGAGCATGTCTGACAAAAAAATGAATAAATGTGTTGTACAGTAAATAAACAAAGAAAGCAAGTACAACTGAAGAAAGCCTGGATAAGGCAAGTGGAGGAGGACTAAAAAAAACATTGCTTTGAGAGAGAACGATGCCCTGATTTGATTGAGATGGCAAGATGGTATGAAAGTGATTGCTGCAAGAGTGAGGTAAATCTGGCCACCCCTTGTAATGGAGACAAACCCAAATTACAATAAGACTGCTGTTGATTGTTAAACAAAAAATGTTCAAAAGTTGGAGCAAAAGTTTATCTTTTAAGATAATTCACCTTTATTGTAAAAAAAAAAAAAAACTGCAAGTTTCAAATCTTTCAAAGTTCTTTGTTTTGTCTAAACATATTTAGCAAATTTTCATGTCTTCATCATGTCATTGCACCATAGTATTTACTGGCACAAATAGATGTTCATTATTGTATACTTTTTCTTCTTTTGTTTCATTGACAGAGAGGAATCTTCACTTCAACATGTCCTCATTCAATGAATCTGTGGGCCTGGGTTACATCAAGACACAGTGCATTGAATTTGTCAAGTATCCTTTTTGCATTATATTGCTCTGAGATTATGTGTATGTGCGTGCGTGTGTGTGTGTGTGTGTGTGTGTGTGTGTGTGTGTGTGTGTGTGTGTGTGTGTGTGTGTGTGTGTGTGTAATGTTGTAATGCCGTCATACACATAACAAACGTCCCCGATTGCATGTTGTACACGGGAGTGTGCTGTCTCCGATTGCACTTGTATAACGGAGTGTGTTTTTTTTTTTTTTTTTACTGTCCCCTTTTGGCGCAGTTACACGTATATGGTGTGTGTGTGTGTGTGTGTGTGTATGTTTGTGTTGGTGGTAGTTATCATTTTCATATGTGTTCTTGTCTGTTATTTTTATTCAACTCAGAAATTGGACGATGAATATGGTCCTCTGCAATGCACATGCATTGTCGACTTCTGTTGTGCCTGTTGGTGTGTACATCACAAAATCTTTGGGAATATGCATCATAATAGTTTTTTAACATTTTCCTAAAAATTTGTCACACCTGCTGGCAGCTCCCACCTCTAAAAATTTCTGGGGTATCTTTATACATATTCCAGTTCTGACATCATTCCTGTAACATTTGAGCTAAACAACAACAACAATAAACAAGTTATATGCCATTCATGCAATTGGTATCATAACGTAATACCTGCCCTGCAATAGTATTACGTCTCTATAATAAAATACCACCATTGACAGCCTTTGGAGGGCCATATCCGGTAAATATTCATTATTATGTCCACAATTTATCAGAAAAAAACCATTTGCATAAAAACTATGAATGCTGTTGTGAGTGTGTGCAGATAGTATTGTCATGCACTCGTTCCTTTGTTTCCTATCTGTCCATCTTCTCCTTCAACCCCTTTCCTTGAGCCATAGTGTTTTCGTCCAGTTACAATAACCGTCAAATTGAGTAGCATTTACCCCGGAGGTGGCCGGTATGACTCCAGTAAAACTACCATGCCCCAGACTTTCTGGAACGGCTGGATGCCAGATGGAGTAGCCCTCAACTTTCAGTCGCCTGACATTGCCATTGCACTCAAACAGGGCAAGTTTGAGTACAATGGATTCATTGGGTGAGTAGGATTTGGGAAATTTTTGAGCTTCTTGTGCACCTATAGCTTCCCCCCCCCCCAAACACAAACAAAGTAAAGAAATGAAAATAAAAAAAAATAATAATAATTCTAATTGCTATTTAGCGCGCATTCTTTTTTCTCTGCCTAGTTCTTTCGATTCCTCTAATGCACACTTTTTTCGCCTTAATGCTCTCCTCCCTATTGTGATGGAATAAAACCTTTGTGTGGATTCCCGCGCTATGGTGGCTTAATGTTTGTAATATCAGGCTTTCAAAGCGGCTACTACTTTTCCTACTTTTTTCCGCAATTTTGCTCTCCCTCCTACTGTATTACTACTTTTTTTCCCAAAAAACTCCTACTTTCTCCTATTCTTTCTCCTACTTTTTTTTGTAAACCCCACAAAAATAAAAAAATGCTATTGGTCCAATATAATGCTGGATATATATCAATTTTTTTTTGTAAATTTTCTATACTGACACGCACTCTCGGCGGACGAAAACTACTCAGGAAAAAAAAAAATCAAAACCCTGTGGCATGTCTACTTTTCTCACTACTTTTAGCTCTTTATCTTTCCTACTGTTCTCCCTACTTTTTTCCTAAACTTTAGCTCTATTTTTCTCTACTTTTTCCCACGGTCCACTGAAAGCCTGTAATATTAATAAGCAACAACACAACGAACCTACTAGCTACAAATGAAGTACTGAACGCCAATTGTCAGTCAGTAAATGCTTTGATAGCACCGACTTTTTCCACCACATATACTGTTGCTCTCTTTCTTGAACCCCTTTCGGCAGAACAATCATACTGTCTCTTAAAGATATTGGCTAACTTTACAAACAGTTAAAAAATCTGAGACCGCAATGATTTCCGCCATCGCTACCAGTGTCTTTGATGAGGTCTAAAAGAAGCCCTGAAAAAATTGTATTTCAAAATGATTATTTAGTGCTTTAAAAAAAGTGAAAATCGTAAGTTGACCAGATTCACTTGCCCATTTCGCTCGCATAGACTTATTTGTGTGACCTAGGTTAATAAAACTCACCGCCCAGTTTTATTTGTTAAATTCATGTATAAACTTGCCATTGGCAGTGTAACTTTCCAAACTTTTGTATTCTAGGTGTTTTTTGTCCATTAGGAAACATTCTATGTACTCAGATATCAAAAGTTTGACAATTTTTTTAAATTCGAGCCCACAATGATTAGCCTACTCACTTTAAATGTCCCCAGTTGTATGTCTTTACATTATTTCATGTGAATGGTGCAAGGCATCGAAACAGAATTGCAGCTTGTTTTGTTTCATTCATCATCACATTATAGATACAAATTATAAAATCAAACTGACAAGAACAACATTGTTTACAACAACGCATCATATAAATGAATCCACTTTAGTATATTTATTATATAAATTGGGAAGTCTTGAGAAAGCCATCAAGGGATTGTGAATAGATGATAAGTTTCCAATCTAAATTATTCCTGTGATTTGTGACGGCATAAAAGTGTTTTATAATCAACGTTACTATAGCTCTATCTTATTCCTTTGAACTAACTACTGGTGGCAATCAAGAACCGTACATTTGCTTAAATGCCTTAATGTTGATCCTCGTGAGACAATCCAGAGCATATCATTATCAAGAACTGGTAGCAAACAATGTCAAGTTAGTTTCATAATATTGTTTTTTTAATAGTCACATATACAAACTTGCACCATTGGCACGATATTTGTCTGTTTGCATTTCCCATGTTTTACTTGATATTTCCATTTATTTGCTCCTAACAGGTATTTACTGAAGCTCCAGACATTCATGAGGAAACCAGACAGGACATTTGATCCTTTCTCAGAGTCTCCTGTGATGTGTCATTGCAGGCAACACTGTTCAGTCAGCAAGGTATGTTTACCAGTCTGTACTGTCATCTTCTGCCGTGCCTGATGAATACTGATGAAGATTGTTTACTTATGATGACAGAGTATGATTTCATGATGGCATGGCCTCGTATTGATGGATTACAATTATCACCCGTTGAAAGATCAGCAAGTGATTGAAAGTGTTTAAGTACTGTAATTGTTATCTGGGATGGAAAAAATTGTATGGTTTTGAATATTTACTACTAGCTAGTAAATTATAATATTCTTACGGCAGCTACTCCTACTTCTAATACTACTGCTAAGTGCTGCGCTACTGCTGCTAAACTCACTAGTACTGACTGCTCGCTGCTCTGCTACTGCTACTACAACTCACTCTAGCTATGCTACTACTAATACTACTAATAATATTGCCTACATTACACTGTTGCTGGCTACTTCCTGCTCCTGCACTGCTAGCGTCTGCTGGCTGCTGCTGCTGCGCTACTACTACTACTACCTACTACTCTCTAGCTACTGCTACCACTAAACTACTAATTAACGCACTAACTACTATTAATAATATACCAGGCCTTAATTTTGATATTTTTAGGGCCTTAAGGCCACTTTACTATCATGGCACATTTCTGTATTACACGCAACAAATGAGGACAAGTAAAAAGGGCACAACAATCTTGCGAAGAGCCAATAACAAGGGCATCAAGAAAACAGTCACTAGGGCCATCCAAGGCAATGGCCTTTGATGACCTTCGATTGATTTAAGCGCCTTTGTCTGTTCCACTAACAAGTACTAAAATACTACTTCCTGTTATTACTACTGTAGTTGCTACTGTTTGTTGCTGCTTCTGCTACTAACTCTACTAAATATAATATTAATAATCGAACTTATTTGGCTACAAGTTTGTTCATTTACATTGTATGTTATTTGAATGTATTTTATTTGCAAGTCTGACTTTTGAAATTTTAACGTCTCATTTCATAAATCTCTATCCACAATTCTATCTCAGGTCATCTCCGGATCAGTTCTTATCAGATAAGAAGGTCGTAAACGTACGTTGAAATCGCCATGTATGGTCTTCCTACGGACACTATCAGGAGGGAGCACAAGACAAGAACATGCCACCAATGGACTCAATCTCGCGTCCTACAATGAAGAACCTTTTGTAATTCAGAAAAAGTGAGGAGTTTCTCTTATGGCATTTTGCATGAATCTTTGATGCGCATGATCATGTATGTGTCTCGAGTTTGATGTATATGTTTAACTCTTTACACGCGGCATTCGCATCCATGCACTCCCTGCAGCGTTGCGGGATTCGCATTTCAACGCTCACGTAGAATACGATTGTATTCACGCGCCGAATTACACTGAATTTTCCCAACACTAGCAGTAATCTCCTTTGTATTGTTTACATTCCTCAGTAAATGGGGGTATTAGTTTAGATTCTTAAGGAACCAAGAAAAATCGATAAATGCAATCAATGGCATCGTGATACAAAGGCACAAAGGATTCGACACAAGTTCACTGTGAAAAGTAGCTTAAAAGGTCAATTACAATTAGACCACTATTCGAACTGATTAATCTCGTTCATTCAATCTTTTTATTTGTGACTGACATCTCTTTCAATTACGTTGTTAAAAGTCACCTTTTTGTATAACTTGTGGTTTACTCTCTGTATTATTGTGAATGGAGTTGTATATTTTTCAAAGGCAGGAACTTAGAACTATATGTATTTGGTTACAATTAGCCATTGACTGTTACAAATTCACAGATTGTAATATTTCCAAACACCCTACAATGCTTTACGAAGGTCTGTAAAATGTGACTTCAACTTTGCTGTATTACATTTTTCGCTGAAAACGTTGTTTGTGGCAAAGTTATTGCCGCAGTTGAAGTCAGTTACTCTGATTTCCTCTTCCAGATACTGAGCCACTCTTGAAATAAACCCGCACTGCACGGGATTCCAATTCTCCGCGCACAAAAGAGTTAATCTCTTTGACTCTTATGTTTCTGAACTTAGAAATAAGCTATTGTTCTTAAAATAATAATCGACTACTGTAACGTTTGGAGGAGTCTCTGCATCATTGTTGGCAGAGAATCTTTTTCACATTCACGCTATAAATTAAAGATCAAAAGTAGTAATTGAAGTCGCCACATTATGATTGCAGAACTGCAAAAATGTGGATGAATACAAAAAGGCTTTCATAATATTGTTGAAAGGTTAGAACTACCCAAGTAATTCATAAGTATGTTACGCGATTCAGGAAATAGCCAAAATAATACTGCACTATAATATCTTCTTTTTGAAGCTCTTCCAATCTTGATTTTCTGACCTACAGGTTGTATTACGCAGACCTACTGTCTTGAGGATAGCAGTGTTATGAGGAGGTGGTAGGCTCATTGGGCCAAGGATACTCCCGCTAGATGGCTTACAAGCAAGGTATGTATCGTCCCTTTCTTCAATTTAAATAATATAAATTGATTTATTAACAGCCCAATTTTGCACAGATTCTGTATTCCTATAATAGTGTTATATACAAAGCACATCTGTTTCCTTGTGCAACAGGGTTAACCTTAAAAGTTGTCTCTTTGTCCGCATTATTGCTCATACCATTTCTGTAAAAAAGAAATTAAAATATTATTTCTCCTTCTGCCTCCTTGGGTAGCACTTGCCACATTACCATTGTTCTCATTGTACCAGCTACCCAGTTATGTATCTTTGTTGTGACATAGGTACTATGAATGAAACATTGCGAAAGTTTATCACTATTTTGTTGTATGGTGATGTTAATATTATTATTGAATATAACACTGTAACCGTGGCAGTCAAAAATTTGTTTTTCCTACGAATTAATATGTTTTGAAAATTAATTTACAACACTCAATTGTTTTCGAATGAGTAGATCATCTTTGAATTATATAATAGCTGTATAGCAAGTTGTTTCTTCCATGATTACAATGAATTGTTCCATAATTGCTACACTGTTATATAAATACTATTTTGGATTTGTATTTTGCAGGTTTATAGGATATTTCATTACGGACGGAAGGCACTTTCCAAATTATCACTGCCCACTGTCTTCTCGCTTTTTTGTTTTTAAGTTTTCAGCTCAAAAAACATCGTTCGCAAGATGTCCTAAACACGTAAGCATACTCAATACTATTTGCCTGACAATGACAATGACATTAATACTGACAATGGGTCAATGACAATGACACTATTATCGAACAATGCAATCATGACACATTAACATAACAATGTACCATCTACTGCCTAAGTCTTTTTTAGCTTCACCTGAGCGCAAAGCTCAAGTGAGCTTTGCGAATCGCTTTCGTCCATCGTCCGCGTTCGTCGGTGCATCGTGCGTAAAACTTTTACACATTTTCAGCTTCTTCTTCAAAATGCATGATTGATTTGCCGCAAACTTGCAGGAACTGGTGCCTTATGGGGTGGGGATGTCAAGGGTCTCCAATAGTACACCTGCCCCACTAGGGGCCGCAAGGGGCAAAGGCCCTAAAAGGCCAAAGTAAAGGTAGTTTTCCAACATCTCTTTCTCTAGATCCAGAAATAGTATAGTTAACACTTTGTGTGTAGATACCTTCTATATTGCTGAATTAATGTTCCTCATGATAATGCCCAGGGTTTGGCCCATTTGCCCCTAAGGCGGGCAAAGTTTGGTGGGGTAGGCCGTTGGAGTAATTCACATTCACAGCAGTGGGATTTAATCAAACTTGGTGGGAATTGATCCTAGGGGAGGGAATAGAGGGTTCTGAATGGTACACCAGCCCACCTGGGGCCCCAGGGGGCAAGGCCCCATAAGGACCGCAAACTAGGTAAACTTTCTAAACCACAAGTCCATTTGTAACCAAACTTGGTGGTAGATGTGTAACAGGGACCTCCAATGTTATTTGGGGGTCAATAGGTCACATAATGTAGGTCAAACGGTCAAATGAAGTCAGAATGATACAATATACTCATGCAAGTTTGCTTCTTTTGGTTTGTATTGGCCCATTTTGTGAACTGACTCAATCGGTAGATGCTAACATGTATAGTGACCCAATGTTAAATTGGGGTCAAGGTCACATACAACAGTAGGTCAAAGGGTCAAATGTTAAGATACGTAGGGTTGCCTTGTTTTTATAAAAACGGATGCTAGACTTTAATTTTAAACTTGGCAAAATCAGCTATATGGCCAAGGGAACAAAGTTTTCCAACACTGTTATTTGGCTATGTTGGTGCCTATAGATATCGGGTTCAAAGGGCCAAAACTATATGTAACTGCTAGTTTTTCTATGGGCACCTAGAAGTTTTGCGGAGACCTCAGGTGAGCGTCGTGCCCCCCGGGGCTGCTTGTTGTTTTATTCAGCTCAAAGTATCATGATATGATATTTATTTCTTGCATGGCCGCCGTGTGAGCTGGAAAAAATAAATCTTAATCCTATAAACGTAACTTTTCAGACACATGCGTGTTAAACACCTGTAGCTACGTGTTGTGTAAGGTTATCAACACTGTACTTACACTCATTACAGCTTGTGAGTTGTAGAAAGACATGTGTCATTGTTGAAGAGTAATAAACAGGAATTTGCTCAAACTGCAGTCTTAATGTTTGTCTAATACGCGATACAAGGTGCATTCGGATCAATCTGGAGAATATTTAATGTATGTGTGTGTGTGTTATATTTCTTTCGGAATCGGTCGTGAAAAGTTGCTGACAAACATTTTCAAATGATTTTCTCCTGCTACCCATCGCAGAATTTGTTGATGCGCTTTCAAAGATCCACAGTTAATATTATCACAACGAGAAGAGAGGCAAGCAGACTACAATCCATGGAATAGAAGAGGTAGGCTCTGCTTGTCAATGTAATCTCACACAACTATATTCGCCATTATGTGGCCATGAAAATTTAACAGTTCAGGCCAGTCCTATGACGGACTACCTTATCTTTTTGTGTGTGTCATAACTACAGAAATCATTATGTATTGAACTGTTTTGGTTATAGCTAGAAGAAGTATTCAAGCACACTTTGCCTGCCAACAGCACACCTTTATAATAAGCTTTCTGTGTTCTAAATCTGAGTGAATTTCAGCATTATCGCGAATAATATCTTTGGCTCCCTGGGCATGTAAAAATTCTTGTAAATAAGGATAGGACGTAAAGCCGGAGGTCCCGTGTTGAGAGACAGAACCACCTCAGCACGTAAAAAACGCCCCCCACTCATCGAAAAGAGAAGGGTAAAAACACCGGTGTGATGGCCATTTCAACACTTTCAACCATTAATTCGGGCCCCTTCTATGGCGCGTTGTATAGAGCCTTGACGTGAGATGGCCAATATGCTTTATGACTTGGAGAAAGTGCATATAAATAATAATAATGATAAAATAAAATGTGACAGTCTCAGTGTCAAATTTAGCTGTTCTGCTCGTGGCTGGAAGGGGAACCACTATTGAATATATATAAACAATTTTCAATGGGCTCCAGGCATAAACCGCTGAGTCATATCTGAAAAATTTCATACAAATCAAAATAATATATATATATATACTGTTTCCAACTATAATCACAAGATATATATTCATGATCTTACTGTTGGATGTGGTAACATGTGGGTTGATGGAACTACCAAGTTGAAATGCAATAAGCTAAAAAGTCATTAAGTTGGTTCAATGACATTTGCTTTAGCAACAATTGCTAGTGACTATTGCATTCACTAACTCAAAGCCAACCCTATACCTTAACCCTAACCTAGCCCCCTCCTAAACATTAAAAAACCCAAAGTCTAACCCTAACTCTTTGTTTTTTAAGAATATTGTATGGCTAGAGCAACTGTCAGCTTTTCCCCTGGAATACGTTGTGAATTTATTGGCTTTCATAAGATTTGTAATTTTCATTCACATACTGTACGTGGGATTGAATGAGCCCTAAACCATTAAAAAAAAAGAAGAACCATTTTAATTCATGTTGCTTGCAAATAACTTAATTGTGAGCGTGTAAATTGTATGTAGTAATTGGATATCCATTAGCTACTTCAATAAAGGTGACATTTTGATTTAGAATTGAAATATGTATATGGTGAAAAATGTGTTTTGGCGTTATTTTTTGTCTCAGGATTTCTTGTCCGCTTAAGCTGTATGAGCAATTGTACACCTGAAATTCTTCTAATTCACAGAAATACTAAAAATGAAAATGTGTGTGTTTGTGTGGGAACAACCCCTCCATTTTGGCCATAAAGTAATATACAGTGATATATGCTGACCCCACATTGAAATAATCATTACATCAAATCATTTTTTCACTAGATGTAATGGCATTTTTGTTATGTTGACTTGGACAATGCTTTTCTTCTCTTGAAGATTGTTATAAGTAAATGTTGACAACACAAGAGATCGATGAGTGTGTAGAGAGCGTGATCGGATTTGCAGAAATGAAATCGTGGAAGTACCACAGGAAATAATCCCAAAGAAAGAGACCAACGACGCACCCAAACAGCCCACACCTCAGACACCAGTTAATGAGTGGATTCACCCCGGGGCACCAGCCCTCAAGCAAGCTCCAACTTCATGAGTAGAAGTGATGCAAAGAAAAGCAGAAGGGTATGTTGATGAAGAAAGCCAGAACATTGAATGATTTATAAAGGAGCAAAAAGACTCCTGTATAATTATAAGCGTGATGCGCTAGACCTGATGAACCTAAGTATCATGACTATTTTGGGGGGTAGTTTATATGTAATGAAAATGGCAAAGGAACTCAATGTGAGTGAACTGTAATGGGAACATAAATTCATACTTAGATTTGTCATTTGTCTCTCTCTGTATTTTAGATCGTAAACTGCTAATTTATAATTTTATGTCAAAAACAATGAACCAGGTTTCGAACCGTTCGTCCACAGCTTTCTGGGCTGTGATCAATACGACCAGGCTATCACTGTTACCGCAATTCACGTGATGAACATATGAACAGAATACCAAGGCTCACAATTCTGCATTGTTCATGTTAATTAGTCCAAGGTGAACATTTTCATTATTATTATAAAATGACTTGACTGAAATTAAATTGAAAACTGTCACCAATGTTCATGATAATGTCTATATGATATCGTGGTGGAATTGTAAGTTTCCATTAATAGTACTATTAAATGAACATTATGATATTATATATTATACATACAGCGTCAGTATGTCAAGGAAGGGTGGGGCCATCTTTGATAGGCAAAATACATGCTTGATCATCTACAAATTACTAGATGCATAATGTGCCAGATTTTTTTTTTTAAACTGTTATTATTTATTATGATGTGACCTTGACTTCCCTATTCACTTTCCTGTTCCCAGTCATATCAGAATGATAACCGATCACAGCGGAGAGTTTTGAAAAGGAAAAAGCACAAAAATTCACTGAAGAAGCAACAAAAAGAGCAGGGCCACTCATTTAACAAGAGACATTCCAAGGTTTTGTTATCAGCAATGTTAGTGATAAATGATTTTGTAGATTTCAAGTCTTTATGAATACAGTAAGTAGGTGCTGAGATTGTGGGAAGCGCTGGATTAACTCATCGTCAGCTACCAGTCCTCTGGCACTCACTGTTTAATGTTCTAATTCCTTTAGGCTTAAAAGACATTTATTTTGGTGTTGGAGTTCATTAAATTTTTCATTGCATAACTTGTTTCCAGTTAAAAAAGATTCTGAGCTACATGAATTCCACATCGCTACTAGTGTCTTTGATAAGGTCTAAAAGTACAAGCCCTGAAAAAAATTGTATTCAATGATTATGCTAGTGCTTTAACCATTGGGGACGATTTGATTTTGTAATAACACGCATTTCTCATAGCTCTAACACGAGTTAACTCGTACTTAGATCTTCCAACGCTTAAAAAGTGAAAAACCGGTAAGTTTGACCGCGATTCACTGCCCATTTCCTCCATAACTTACTGTGTGTAGATCTAGGCTATTTTGTACTCGGCTCCGAGTACTAATTGTTTATTCATTATTATCTTGCAAGTGGCAGCATAAATTTCCAAACTTTTGTATTCTGGTGTTTTACTTGTCCATTTCAAACCTACTATGTAGCTCAGATAGCAGTTTACAATTTTTTATTTGAAACTTCACAATGTTACCCTGTGTCCTTCAAGAGAAAATGTCAAGCTTTGATATCTGAGTGACATGGACAAATAAACACTCTGGAATACAACAAACTTGGGGAAAAGTTATGCTGGTCCCCACCAAACATGATAATTGATAAACATCACTTGTAAATTTACACATCTAAGCCCATTTAATTGTAAGAATGTAACATAGCAGTCTATGGTGGAAATGGCTTGCTAAAGTGGTACTCATAGAGATTCCACTTTTTAAAAAGCACTAAATAATTACTGTTGAAATAACATTTTAACTATCAGAGACACTTGTTGCATGGAGATGTAGCTCAAATTTTTCTAAAGTGGAAAGCTTGCCTTATATGCTTTTAACAATATGATCAGGTTTTAAAAGATCATGATAGGTGGTGAGTGGGGTAGTGAGGCACCATTTCACTCGAGAACCAGAACAGCTTGCAAGATGATGAACTACACAAGCATAAACATTTCACCTAGTTCCTTTTCCCTTGATTGGTAGTTTTGTTTCCTATATCCAATTGCTTTCTGGAATTGGTCAACACCAAATTAACTTGTAGGAATCAGGACATTTAGGAAGGCCAGTGGGATTAACACCGTTTGAGACTAGGTACAAGGTTAAGAAATGCGTGTTTATAATGAAAATCAAATCCGTCTCTCAATGGATAATACTATGGTCATACCATCTCTGGGACTTGATGGGTTTGTTAAATCCATGCATAAGCCTTGTGTGGGCATATCCATTCAGTATTGATTGAATTACCATTTGTAACATCCCATTTACATGTACACGCCTGTTGCATCCCTGCACATTATTTTTTTTCTCTCCGCCTGAATATGATTCAGCTTCCGACCCTCCACAGCTAAATCATGTGCAAATTTGGGCTGATGAAGCCCTTGCATTAAAGCACCATCCTGAAATGTCACACAACTTTGAATGAAACATGCATGGCAGTGCTTGCTCATTATATTGTACTTGCCACACACAAACCAACTCAAGGACATCATTTTCTTTTGTTTTACTTTGAGAATGTTTCATTTGCATATTTGGCCAACTTAAGTCATCATTTTGTCACCCTTATTCATCATGATAACTTATTTGTTTCAGTTCTCAACTGCATGCATTTATTTTTATTTCCTTTGTTTACGTTTTGTAGGAACGAGCGACGTTACAGAAGACGCATTGCAACGAGCAGTTAATAAGATGAAGCTTGGCTCATGACCAGGGAAAAGTTTAACGAGAGAGAAGAGCTTGAGAAAGAATCAGAAGAAAGGTAGGGTTATGAATACAATGGAATTTTTCCAGAGATTTCTTTATATGAATACAGCAGAAAAACTGGAATTTACCAAACATAATTGTTCAACTTGATCTTTGACTAGTCTTGTTAATCTGGGTTATTTCTTTCAGTATGACTGAAATTTGAATATTGTGTATCACTCCAATTATAATTATGCAATTTATTGGTTTTATTTCAATTTGTTAAGTTTCACATTAAACATTGTGATATAACCAGGAAAATGTATGGCATAATGATTCTAAAGCACCAAGTATTTTTTATTAAATTGATTTGAAATTTACAGAGATAAACTTTGTAAAAGCTTCAAATGGTTTTGCCTAAAACCTTACTCATATTTTGAGATTTTTATATATTCATATTCATGGTATGTTTGATAGACAGTAAAATTGATAAATAGGTACATGAAACCAATAATTATGCTTTAAGAAATAAACTACATTGTTTTCTTTGCGTCCGGGGAACCGCATTAATTGGGAGCAGAAGTAACTTTTTTAAAGATGATTAATTATAAAAAAATTTTAGTAGAGTAACAACATAAATACCCAAATGTCTTCATCTCAGTCCTTTCCAATGGTAAATGGCAATGATAAAACAAGGTAACATATTGTCTGATAACTGCCATCAGCATGGTGGTAACTATCTTTGTGTTCATCTTTTTTGTTCTCAACAGAGAGAGTATTGCGGTGACCTGAAAATCCGAGACGGAGTCCTCATGTCCAGTCACTTGTCAATTGACCATAAGGCAAGGGTGAGGTCAAGTACTCCTTGCTTTTTCTTTAGTTGCAATGCAAACATACACAAAATCCATTTAAACTTTGAATTGTCATCTGTGCATGTGTAAATTATCACCCTCCAATCCAGATATCATTTGCAATTCATTGAATTTCCCCTATATCACCATCATCTTTCACTACTGAATAAATTTCTTGTTCAACATTTTGCCCCCATTCACAGCACTCATACGTGCATAGTTGTCACTATCCTTTTGCGGCATTTTGTGGTGTCGAATAATCGAGAATGGAAAACATTATTAGTGTGGATGGCCAATTTCCTCTTTCACTGGCCCCTCCCCAATGAGTACAACCTGAATGATGACTTATGTACGTATGCACAAGCATTAAATCATTGAAGCATTATTCACAGATTCATTTGATTGAATAGAAATGATAAATGTATTCATTGTCTGTGTCTGTTAGTCGTGCAACCCATCTTTTGCAGCATTTTTGTGTAAATAAGAGAAATTGGAAACGTGTGGACTGCCACTTCCCTC
>JZLH01S0597570.1:49468-60777 GCA_001188425.1 Eucidaris tribuloides
AAGCCACTTTGTGTGTAGATACCTCTATATGTGCTGAATTAATGTTCCTCATGATAATGCCCAGGGTTTGGCCCATTTGGCCCCTAAGGCGGGCAAAAGTTTGGGGGTAGGGCCCTATGGGAGTAATTCACATTCACAGCAGTGGATTTAAATCAAACTTGGTGGGAATGATCCTCAGGGGGAGGGGATAGAGGGTTCTTGGAATGGTACACCAGGCCCACCTGGGGGCCCAGGGGGCAGGGCCCATAAGGACCCAAACTAGGTAACTTTCTAACCACAAGTCCATTTGGTAACCAAACTTGGGTGGTAGATGTGTAACAGGGACCTCAATGTTATTTGGGGGTCAAAGGTCACATATGTAGGTCAAAGGTCAAATGAAGTCAAATGATAAAATATACCTGCAAGTTTCTTCTTTGGTTGGTATTGGCCCATTTGTGACTGACTTCAATGGTAGATGCTACATGTATAGTGACCTCAATGTTAAATTGGGGTCAAGGTCACATACAAGTAGGTCAAAGGTCAAATGTTAAGATACTAGGGTGTGCCTTGTTTTTATAAAAACGGATGCTAGACTTTAATTTAACTTGGCAAAATCAGCTATATGGCAAGGGGAAGCAAAGTTTTCCAACTGGTTCATTTGGCTATGTTGGTGCCTATAGATATCGGGTTCAAAGGGCCAAAACTATATGTAACTGATGTTTTTTCTATGGGCACCATAGAGAGTTTGCGAGACCTCAGGTGAGCGTCGTGCCCCCCGGGGCTCTTGTTGTTTTATTCAGCTCAAAGTATATGATATGATATTTATTTCTTGCATGGCCCCTGTGTGAGCTGGAAAAAATAAATCTTAATCCTATAAACGTACTTTTCAACATCATGCGTGTTAAAACTGTAGCTACGTTTGTGTAAGGTTATCAACACTGTACTTACACCATTCAGCTGTGAAGTTGTAGAAAGACATTGTCATTGTTGAGAGTATAATACCAGGAATTTGCTCAAACTGCAGTCATTAATGTTGTCTAATACCGTACAAGGTGCATTTCGGATCATCTGGAGAATATTTTATGTTGTGTGTGTGTGTTATATTTCTTTCGGAATCGGTCGTGAAAAAGTTGCTGACAATTTTCAAATGATTTCTCCTCTACCCCATGCAGAATTTGTTGATGCGCTTTCAGATCCACAGTTATATTTATCACAAGCAGAGAAGAGAGCAAAGCAGCTACAATCCATGGGAATAGAAGAGGTAGGCTCTGCTTGTCAATGTAATCTCACACAACTATATTCCGCCATTATGTGGCCAGAAAATTTAACAGTCAGCCAGTCCTTATGACGGAATACCTTATCTTTTTTGTGTGTGTCATAACTACAGAAATCATTATGTATTGAACTGTTTTGGTTATAGCTAGAAGAGAGTATTCAAGCAACTTTTGCCTCAACAGCACACCTTTATAATAACTTCTGTTTTCTAAATCTGAGTGAATTTCAGCATTACTGAGAATAATATCTTTGGCTCCCTGCAATGTAAATTCTTGTAATAAGGATAGGACGTAAAGCCGGAGGTCCCGTGTTGAGACAGAAACACCTCAGCACGTAAAAGAACCCACACACTTCATCGAAAAGAGAAGGGTGAAAACCCGGTGTGATGGCCATTTCAACACTTTCAACATTATTCGGGCCCCTTCTATGGCGCGTTGTATAGATGCTTGCCAAGTAAAGAAGGATGGCCAAATATGTAGCGCTTTGGGCCTAATGGGAAAAGTGCAATATAAATAATAATAATGATAAAATAAAATGTGACAGTCTCAGTGTCAAATTTAGCTGTTCTGCTGTGCCTGGAAGGGGGGACACTTTGACCCACAAATTTCTAAACAATTTTCATGGGCTCCAGGCATAAACTGCTGAGTCATTAATCTGAAAAATTTCATACAAATATCAAATGAATGATTTCTACAACATACTGTGTTCCATAGGTTGCAAAAGTATGTATTCATATCTTACTGTTGGATGTGGTAGACCATGTGGGTTGATGGAAACTCACCAGTTGAAATGTCAAAAGCTAAAAAGTCAATTAAGTTGGTTCAATGACATTTGCTTTAGCAACAATTGCTACGTGACTATTGCATTCACTAACTCAAGCCAACCCTAACCTTAACCCTAACCCTAGCCCCCTCTTAAACTAAAAACCCAAAGTCTAACCCTAACTCTTTGTTTTTTAAGATATTGTTGCTAGAGCAACTGTGTCAGCTTTTCCCTGGAATACGTTGTGAATTTATTGTTCATAGATTTGTAATTTTCATTCACATACTGTACGTGGGATTGATTGAGCCTAAACCCATTAAAAAAAAAGGAAGAAACCATTTTATTCATGTGCTTGCATAACTTATTGTGGATGCGTTGAAATGTATGTAGTAATGGATATCCATTAGCTCTTCAAATAAAGGTGACATTTTGATTAGAATTAAATATGTATATGGTGAAAAAATGTGTTTTGCGTTATTTTTTTGTCTCAGGATTTCTGTCGCTAAAGCTGTATGAGCAATTGTACACCCTGAAATTCTTCTAATTCACAGAAATTACTAAAAATGAAAATGTGTGTGTTTGTGTGGGGAACAACCCCTCCATTTTGCCATAAGTAATATACAGTGATATATGCTGACCAATCATTGAAATAATCATTACATCAAATCATTTTTTCACTAGATGTAATGCTATTTTGTTATGTTTGACTTGACAATGCTTTTCTTCTCTGAAGATTGTTGATAAGTAATTTGATCAACCAAAATCATATTTAAACTATCATTTGCAGAATGAAATCAGTGAAGTACCAACAGGAAATAATCCCAAGAAGAGACCAACGGTACGGCACCCCCAAACACCCACCCCTCAGACACCAGTAATAGGTGGATTCACCCCGGGGGCACCACCCCTCAAGCAGAGCTCCAACTTCATGAGTAGAAGTGATGGCAAAGAAAAGCAGAAGGGTATGTTGATGAAGAAAGCCAGAACATTGCTGATTTATAAAGGAGCAAAAGACTCCTGTATATTATAGCGTATGCGCTAGACCTGATGTAGCCTAAGTTATCATGACTATTTTGGGGGGTAGGTTTTTAAATGTAATGAAAATGCAAAGGAACTCAATGTGAGTGACACTGTAATGGGGAACATAAATTCATACTTAGATTTTTCATTTGTCTCTCTCTGTATTTTAGATCGCAACTGCTAATTTATAATTTTATGTCAGAAAAAATGAACCAGGTTTCGAACCCTTCGTCCACAGCTTTCTGGGCTGTGACAATACGACCAGGCTATCACTGGTTACCGGCATTGACGTGATGAACATATGAACAAATACCAAGGCTCACAATTCTGACATTGTTATGTTAATTAGTCCAAGGTGAACATTTTCATTATTATTATTAAATGACTTGAATGAAATTAAATTGAAAACTGTCACCAATGTTCATGATAATGTCTATGATACGTGGTGGAATTGTAAGTTCCATTAATAGTACTATTAAATGACATATATATATTATAATTAATACATACACTTACAGTATGTCAAGGAAGGTGGGGCCATCTTTGATAGCAAATACATGCTTGATCATCTACAAATGTACTAGATGCATAATGTGCCAGATTTTTTTTTTAAACTGTATTATTTATTATGATGTGACCTTTGACTTCCTATTCACTTTCTGTTTCCCGTCCATATGCAGGAATGATACCAATCACAGCGGAGAGTTTGAAAAAGGAAAAAGCCTACCAAAAATTACTGAAGAAGCAACAAAAAGAGCAGGACTCATTTAACAAGAGACATTCCAAGGTTTGTTATCAGCAATGTTAGTGATAAATGATTTTTGGTAGATTTTCAAGTCTTTATGAATACAGTAGTAGGTGATGAGATTGTGGGAAACGGTGGGTTAACTCATCGTCACTACCAGTCCTCTGCACTCACTGGTTCTAATGTTTCCTAATTCCTTTAGGCTTAAAGACATTATTTTGGTTGGAGGTTCAGTTAAAGGCATTGCATAACATTGTTTCCAGTTAAAAAAATCTGAGCTACATGATTCCCCATGCTACTAGTGTCTTTGATAAGGTCTAAAAGTAAAGCCCTGAAAAAAATTGTATTTCAAAATGATTATCTAGTGCTTTAACCCATTGGGGACGATTTGATTTTGTAATAACACGCATTTCTCATAGACTCTAACACGAGTTAACTCGTACTTAGTCTCCAACGGCTTAAAAAAGTGAAAACCGTAAGTTGACCGGATTCACCTGCCCATTTCCTCCCATAGACTTACTGTGTGTAGATCTAGGCTATTTTGTACTCGGCTCCGAGTACTAATTGTTTATTCATTATTATCTTGCAAGTGGCAGCATAATTTCCAAACTTTTGTATTCTAGGGTGTTTTACTTGTTCCTATACAGACTACTATGTTAGCTCAGAAACTTCCACAATGTTAGCCTGTGTCTTTAAAGAGAAAATGTCAAGCTTTGATATCTGAGTGACATGGACAAATAAACACCCTGGAATACAAAACTTTGGAAAGTTATGCTGCCACCAACATGATAATTGATAAACATCACTTGTAAATTTAACATCAAGCCAGCATTTAATTGTAACATAGCAGTCTATGGTGGAAATGGGCTTGGCTAAAGTGGGTACTCATAGATTCCACTTTTTTAAAGCACTAAATAATTACTTTGAAATACATTTTAGAACTATTCAGAGACACTTGTTGCATGGAGGATGTAGCTCAAATTTTTCTAAAGTGGAAACGTTGCTTTATTATGCCTTTTAACAATATGATCAGGTTTAAAAGGATCATGATAGGTGGTGAGTGGGGTAGTGAGGCAACATTTCACTGAGAGCCAGAACAGCTTGCAAGATGTATGAACTACACAAGCATAAACATTTCCACCTAGTTCCTTTTCCCTTAGATTTGGTAGTTTTGTTTCTATATCCAATTGCTTTCTGGAATTGGTCAACACCAAAGTTATACTTGTAGGAATCAGGACATTTAGAAGCCAGTGGGTTAACCCGTTTGAGACTAGGTACAAGTTAAAATGCGTGTTATAATGAAATCAAATCGTCTCCAATGGGATAATACTATGGTCATCCATCTCTGGGACTTGATGGGTTTGTTAAATCCATGCATAAGCTCTTGTGTGCATATCCATTCAGTATTGATTGATTACCATTTGTAACATCCCATTTACATGTACACCCTGTTTGCATCCCTGCATTATTTTTTTCTCTCTGCCTGAATATGATTTCACTTCCCTCCCACAGCTAATCATGTGCAAATTTTGTGCTGATGAAGCCCCTTGCATTAAGCACCATCCTGAAATGTCACACAACTTTGAATGGAAACATGCATGGCAGTGATTGCTCATTATAGTGTACTTGCACACACACCAACCAAGGACATCATTTTCTTTTGTTTACTTTGAGAATGTTTCATTTGCATATTTTGCCAACTTAAGTCATCATTTTGTCACCTTATTCATCAGATCACTTGATTTTGATTTCAGTTCTCCTGCATGCATTTATTTTTATGTTCCTTTGTTTACGTTTTGTAGGAACCGAGCGCCGACGATTACAGAAGACCGCATTGCACGACAGTTAATAAGATGGAAGCTTGCCATGACAGGGAAAAG
This sequence comes from Eucidaris tribuloides, assembly GCA_001188425.1. Classification (NCBI taxonomy): domain Eukaryota; kingdom Metazoa; phylum Echinodermata; class Echinoidea; order Cidaroida; family Cidaridae; genus Eucidaris; species Eucidaris tribuloides. The sequence goes on from JZLH01S0597570.1 coordinate 55,130, forward strand.
TTAACGAGAGAGAAGAGCTTGGAGAAAGCAATCAAGAAGAAAGGGTAGGGTTATGAATTAAAATGGATGTTTTCCAGAGATTTCTTTATAATGATACACAGAAAGAAGCTTGGAATTTACCAAACATAATTGTTCAACTTGATCTTTGACTAGTCTTGTTAAATCTGGGTTATTTCTTTCAGTATGACTGAAAATTTGAATATTTGTATCACTCCAATTATAATGTTTTATTTCCATTTGTTAGTTTTCACATTAAACATTGTGATATAACCCCAGGAAAATGTATGCAGTATGATTCTAAAGCACCACAGTATTTTATATTAAATTGATGTGAAATTTACAGAGATAACTTTGTAAAAGCTTCAAATTGTTTGCTAAAACTTAACTCATATTTTGAGATTTTTATATATTCATATTAATGGTATGTGATAGACAGTAAATTGATTAAATAGGTACATGAAACCAATAATTATGCTTTAAGAAATAAACTACATTGTTTTCTTTGTCGGGCCCATTAATTGGAGCAAAGTATTTTTAAAAGATATTAATTATAAATAGTAGAGTAACAACATAAATACCACAAATTCTTCATCTCAGTCATTTCCAATGGTAAATGGCAATAAAAAAGTAACATATTGTCTGATAATGCCATCAGCTGGTGGTAATATCTTTGTGTTCATCTTTTTTGTTCTCAAACAGAGAGAGTAATTGCGGTGACCTGAAAATCGAGACGGAGTCTCATGTCCAGTCACTTGTCAATGACCATAAGGCAAGGGTGAGGTTCAAGTACTCCTTGCTTTTTTCTTTAGTTGCAATGCAAACATACCACAAATCATTTAACTTTTGATTTGTCATCTGTGCATGTGTAAATTATCCCCCAATCCAGATATCATTTGCAATTCATTAATTTCCCCTATATCACCATCATCTTTTCACTACTGAATAAATTTCTTGTTTTCACATTTTGCCCCCAGTGTCACAGCTACTCATACGTGCATTAGTTGTGCACCTATCTTTTGCGGCATTTTTGGTTCGAATAAGAGAATGGAAACATTATTATGTGGATGCCAATTCCCTCTTTCACTGGCCCCTCCCCCAATGAGTACAACCTGAATTGATGACTTATGTAGTATGCACAAGCATTAAATCATTGAAGCATTATTCCACAGATTCATTTGATTGAATAGAAATGATAAATGTTATTCATTGTCTGTGTCTGTAGTCGTGCACCCATCTTTTGCAGCATTTTTGGTGTAAATAAGAGAATGGAAACGTGTGGACTGCCACTTCCCTCTTTCACTGACCCTTCCCCCAATGAGTACAACCTTAATTGATGACTTACGTATTATGCACAAGCATTAAATCATTGAAGCATTATTTAACAGATTTATTTGATTTAATGAAAATGATGAATGTTATTCATTGTCTGTGTCTGAGAAAATCAGTTATATAGATTTATGTCTTAACATATGAAACTACGTTGTGTGATTGTGTTGTGAATTGAGATATAGACAAATGAAAGTATGATGAATTTTCCAAATATAACAAATCCCTAGACTTGATGGAAGAAGGGCAACTTGGGTTGGAATGCCTATATTTCTGTGAATGCATGAATTGTGAGATTAAGTCTTCTAATTGTTTGATATATGATATATATTACCACAGTTAAAAGGTACATTTGGGAAAATATATCTAACAGGAATTTTCAGAGAACATTTCATGCTATAAATGAAATAAGTGACAATATATCACTACAATAAAATAGACCTGTTTGTGTTTCATCGTGCATGGCAATAAGCTTTAGATGTGGCCTTATCAATGCATTATTTCAATTCATCTATTGAGATAAAACTTTAGAATAAAGCTTTCATTTACTCATCAAATCATGAAGTTATTAAACCCCATCATTGTGCACCCACAAATATTACCAAACCTTTGTTTGTTGTGGTTAGTATTGTGTAATAAATCTGCCATGTTTACTGTATCACTGCCATGTAGGTGAAGGAAGTCGTTGCTGATCAGAGCAAGGAATTCACCGAGATGGTCAGTAGGCAAAAAGTGGAGGAGAAATCCATGAAGGAGAGCCACATCCAACAAAGATGTGATCTCCTCAAGAAGCTAATGCTCAGCACGCAAGAGGAGCAAATACAGATGCTGGCAGGAAGACACGATAGGTAAGCTATTGTGGTAGAGAAGAGGACGTATTAGACAGGGGAAGACGGGATGCAGTAGAGAAAGTATTTGGATGGAAGGGAAAGTAATTTAGAAATGAAAGAGGCTAAAGAGATGTGTTTGTACATGTGAAGAGCAAACTCCAATAGTGGCAGGAAATCATGATAGAGGAGGATGAAGATTTGGTGTTACTGGAGGCAGGATGACAAATGGGGGAGGGGGATTGTAGGACCGGATGCGGGCTAGGGGATGAAGGAGAGAGTGCTTTAGGACTTTAAAAAATTATAGGAGAGAAAGAAGCAGATAGTGAGCATACACATGGAAATATTCAGATTATGGCAGGTAGACATGATAAGTGGGTAACCAGAGGATTATGACGAAGTTGTTATAGAGGACAGGTTAGTGGATTGGGAGTATTGTATTACAAGAAATAAATGGGGATATATGATATAATGAAAATGAGGCTTTGGAAGGAGAGACTGTCAGAAAAATTACATTTGGAGTGGTTCAAAATGGGAACATGTTCCTCTTGGCCCTAAAGAGGGGTAACTATGTCTTGAACGAGGGACTTTTCCACACTTCTGATTTCCCAATCATCTTCAGCTCACTACAGCTAGAACTCTCAAATCAGCCAAGTTATATTACTTGTTAGTGAAGAACTTTTAGTCATATCTATTCTTTATGTCAATGACATATTACAGGATTCTCCTCTTTTTTTTTGAAAGGCAAATTCATGCACAAGTGAGCATATGAACAGTTAGGCCTGTTGAGTGTATGTTAACAAAACTCATTATTGGCTTTGTGAATATAAGCATTTTTTTTTTCAAATAGGGTTATCTTCAACCATGTTAATGCCATCACACTTTTCTCAATACAAAAGTGAAATATTTCCTTATTATTTCATACAGTGGTTACGATTTGTAGACAAATTGCAGAAGAATATTTATTCTAAGGGCGTGTGACCTGATAAATACACTATTATTAGACCACGAGAAGGATAAACTTACAATACATGTTCATCTACAAAAAGTATGTTTTCTTCCTCACCTTTCTTGGTACTAATAATTCCATGTCTTCTTTCTTCTGTCTTCTTCTTTTGCCTTACTTCAGAGACATGAAGGAGTTGAAATCCAATCAAGCCAAGGTTTCTATGGAGTCTACCAAAGCAGTCAGCCACGACAAAAGTGTCAAAAACAAGGCAGAGAGAGACAGGTATGAACACATTCACCCTCTCACTGAAGGTGTAATTTGCAGGAACATTAACAGATGAGACCGTGCACGAAACCACCAAAAAGTCGCTGGGGGTAAATTTATGCTAGGGCTGAAAATATGAGTAATGGGTCAACATGTTCGATTTTCAGTTTTTGATATTTTCTGAAAGTGCAACTCTTCTTCTACTGAAATATGAAGTTTGGAAGCATAACATGCAGTTTAAGTTGTATTTTGGGCAAAGTTTCTATGCCCATGTCGTTTCGGTTGTCGCAGGTTGCCATCTGACAGCGTGAAAAATGTACGAAAATGACAGGCCAACAACTTTTACACTCCATAACTTTTGAATGGAGTACTCTAGTGTATTGAAACTTGAATATAATAATGAAGAGGACCTTATTAATATGCCTGCTAAGTTTGGTGGTAATCTGATAATCCCTTCATAGTGATTGCCATGGAGTTTAAAATCACCTTTTTGTTCCCCCACGCTTTGTGCTGCTTGTGCAGATGATAGAATAGACCCTTAACTTCAAAGCCGTTTTTTCTCAAAAGTAACATTTGAACGGGTTAAACATTCTCTCTCTTATATCAAAGAGTTAGGAACATCCATTTTTGACAAATTATATATCATTTTAAAGCTGAGAGACTCGTCTATCAGAATCTGATGTTAACTGAAAAATTATCCTTGGCTACTTTTTGTTGGTTTTGTGATGCATGGTCAAAAATATGATTGCTGCATGGTACACCAATAAATGCAGTATTTCCTAAATGATTTATGTGAAGTAAACTCAACTTAGAAGATAAAGTTACTTGCAATTTCAATTAATTTATTGGAGCGATAGGTTAGAGGAAAACATGAGTTTTAGGAGCTTGTCAAAATGAATGGAAAAGAAACTTGATTGCTAATAATATATAAAGAAGTATTGTTAAAGAAGTATTGAAAGGTTTTTTTGTCACAGCTGTTCTGCTTACGAGATGGTGATGAATATGAAAATCAAGTTAAAATGTTATGGGTTTTGATTATTTTTAGTTATAGGTCAATGATACAACTATGATCAATCCTTGTAATATTTATCAGGATTTTCAGGATAACCGGAAAACATCATGAAAGTAGTCTAATCAAGGTTTACAACAAACCATGACAAATGCCTGAAACTACAGTTGACCTGTATATATAATCCACTAAATAGAAATACACAATTACATTTGTTTATGTTTGTTGATTCACAGGAGAGTAAGAGAGCTTCAAAGTAATAACACAAAGAAATTCCTAGATGAAAGAAAGAGGGTAAGTAGTGGTTTGTATTTATCTTACATGGTTTGTATGATCACATTCAAGCAGTAATCATTGGAGATTTCACTATGAAAAATATTGTTGGAAGTAAAGAGATTATACACTCTATTAAAAAGAGTGTTCACCAAGTTTTAAAGCTATTTTTGGAAAGCGAGCAATAACCTGTTATGACCCATTGGCTACAAAAACCTGAGGTGTAGTGTATTAAGTCTATGGGAATTACAGACTTTCAGAAGCTATGGGTTAATTAATGTGTAGTTTGGATCCTTGCCTTTATGACATTCATTCTCCGTAGAGTCCAGTCAGGGATATCGCAGGACTGGTCTTCAACAAATTAAAATCATTAAAAGAAACGTGCAACACAATGTAGTGTAGTACATAGGTTGTTGATTCTGTTATGATGTGTTGTGGAAAAACCTTCACTAATGATCCGATCTCACTGGAGGAGACGTTACCGTGACTCTCGCAACTGATCAGTCACGGCAAACAAAAGCAAACAATTCATTGATTCATGAGGTACTTTGATGGAGAAGTTCCAGGAAGTCACCAACGATGTCGCTGAGACATTGCAGCGACTTCATGGCAAATTCTCCATCAAATTCAGGAATCAATGAATTGTTTGTTATTATTTGCTGCAAATAATCAGTCACGGGAGTCAAAGCCACGTCTCCTTCAGTGAGATTGGGCCTTAAGTTGTGAAACAAACTTCTTGTCATATGTGTGGGGGAAAAAAGACCTGTCTGGAGTGTTATCTGTTGATTTTTACTTTTTGATGATTTAAACAGTAATTTAACATGACAAAAGTGTTCATTTTCATACCACAATGTATGTGTCCGATACCATTTTATGGCTAAATTCAAATTACTTTTACAGTGTATGTCAAATACTTTGCACAAAGTACATGTTAGGGTTGAGTAATCCTTGATGAATTGTTTATTTCAGCTGAAAATGAAGCAAGACAAAGAGAAAGAGG
>JZLH01S0597571.1:31835-44517 GCA_001188425.1 Eucidaris tribuloides
TTCCATCGCAGAAGCTACCATGAAGCGGACCCAATTCACTGTGGCACATGATGGACAAGCACAAATTGAATCAGGGGAAATTTGTCATTCATGAGATGGGCCGCATGGGCCGCTCCAGCTCAATTGTAGAAAGCTACCATGAAGCTGAACCCAATTCACTGCTGCAGCATTGATTGAAAATCACAAATTACAGTGGAGACTTGTCATTATGCGGCATCGTGGAGCGCTAGAAGGCGCATGGGTCCCCCAGTTCCATCGAGAAGCTACCATGAAAGCTGGTATCCCCAATTCACTTGCACATTGATGAGAAATCATAAATATCATGTGAAATTTGTCATTCATGAGAGGCCATGGGCCCCATGCTCATTGTAGAACTACCAGCTGAAGCTGAACCCAATCACTGGGCACATTCGAGAAACACAAATTGATTCAGTGAATATTGTCCATTCATGGAGAGTCCATGGTGCCCCAGATCGCATGCGCAGAATCTTACCATGAAAGCTGGACTTCCATTCACTAGGCACATAGATGAAATCACAAATGATTCAGTGAACTGTCAATTCATGCGGCAATCATGGAGTCTGGCAGCAAGTGGCCATGGCCCCCAGCTCCATGCAGAACATAAACTACCATGTACTGGACGCCAATGCACACCATCTGTAAGCGCCTTCAATCAGTACCCAACGTGTTCTCGCCCGCGTGCAGACCCGGATGTTTTCATTTTCCGTTTCGCTACCCTCGCAGAAAAATCACCCGTTCCTGCCAGTAATCTCCCCAACATATATTATGTGTAGTTCCCTCTGTAATATAATTTAGAACTAATGTTACACTGGCATCACCAATTGAAATAGTTTCAGAGTTCCGTGGTGGCAATAATGACGAGTGATAATATATTCTCATGAAGATGATGTTCCTTTGGGTTTTGCTAAGTGTGATCGTATTTCTTCGACATTGGGATTATCCGAAAGAAAAATACACTAATAACTGTACTTCCCGCTCCGCAAAATTCATCATTGCAAGATAAAGAATTGTAACACTGAACAGTGAACATGTATCAGATTCAGAGTACAGTAAGCCTTGCAACAAACCCGAATCGAATTAAAGACGAAGCGGATTTCGGAGACAGTAATTCGATGATAACTTTGAAGCTCTTGTTACACTGTATCACCGAAATGAATAGTTTGTGTGCAAACGATGACAAGATTATTACCGAATTAATTAAAAATTAGACTTTGGTCTTCAGTTGATTGCTGAGATCAGTTTTTCTATATATTTTGCCGAGTTATCCATGAAGAAAATCACTAGTGATAACTACTAATTCTCGCTTGCAAATCATCATTACAATACAGGGTATGAAGAAATATTGAAGATTTCAGTAGTCAGTATTATCAGTATTTTCTTAAAGTAATTTAATTCCCACCCCCCCCCCCCCCGCCCCCCCCCCAAACAATTGCCAAATAGGTCCAATCAGATGTGGAATTGTATTTCACACAGGGACNGCACGCAAACAGATTACCAGTCTCGCTGATGCACAGTACAGTATACAGCCAAGCTGCACTGAAAGTGCGATTGTTATGTGTGGGACTAAGCAAGCGTGATCGTCGTTGATGCGATGTGGATAGAAAATGTACTAGAAAGTCGGGGAAAGTTAGAAAAGTGGAATAACCAAAATCTCTAAACGTAAGCAACCAAAATTAAGTTTAAACGCTAAAACGGATTTTGTCAACAGCCTTATACGTATGCATGATTTCGTGCGACAAAATTTGTGATTTGTATTGATTTTTATGTAAACGGAATTGTCACTTTTTCATGTATACAAAGTCTATGGGGAAACGGAATTTCTGTTTTTCAAGCATGTAGAAACGGAATTTAAGATTTCTGAAACGGAAAAGGGAATTTTTTGAAACGGAAAATCACTGTCCCTACATGGGCCCTAGCTCCATGGCAGAAGCTACCATGTAGCTGTTCAGACCCAATTCACTGTGGCACATTGATGGAAATCACAAATTGATCAGGTGGAGACTTGTCATTCATGGCGGCGTCGGTGGAGCTGCAGCAAGGGCCATGGGCCCCAGCTCCATGGCAGAACAGAAGCTACCATGTAGCTGGACCCAATTCACTGTAATGCTGCCTTCAATCAGATACCCAACGGGTATCCGCCCGCGCAGCCGGATGTTTTTCATTTTCCGGTTTCGGCTACCCGTCGGCAGAAAATCACCCTTTCCTGTCCAGTAACTCCCCAACATTAATTATGGGTTTTAGTTCCCTCTGGTAATGATAATTTTTAGAACTTATTGTTACACAGGATCACCGATTGTAAATAGTTTCAGAGTTCCGTGGTGGCAACGATGACGAGTGATAATTATCCAATGGAAGAAGATGTTCTTTGTGGTTTTGCTGAACATCGTTTTTCTTCACATTTTGTGATTTTATCCGCAAAGAAAATACACTAATAATGTACTTCCCGCTCGCAAAATTCATCATTGCAACGATGAAGAATTGTAACACTGAACAGGTGAACATGTTATCAGATTCAGAGTTACGGTAGGGCAATTCCATGATTAGTTACGTTACACTTTATGACAAACTTTATTCAATGTTTGGCTCTTATATGAATATTGCTTTGATATTTTTTTTCTGTTTTGGTGCTGTCAGTTCTCTAGACTGGCACCTACTTCACAACATCAAGCAAAATCATGAGACATGTTTCAATGGGTAATAACAAGAATTTTAAGTATGGTTAGTTACGTTACATAAAAAGGACATGAAAAAAAATGACAAGTCTTTGTCCTCAAAGTTTCCTCAACCTGTTTTCAACTGAAACAAACTGTGGTATTCATGCTATTGATGGTGTCTTGCTAAGTCATTTGATATATAACTTATTGCTAAAAATCTTTTCATTTTTAACTACAACATCAAAAACATTAGTTACGTTACGGTTAGTTACGTTACATTTTGTCCATCCACACAAATTTGCGTTTATTCATGTCTTTTTCAGATTAAGTATGCATGTGTGGGGCTTTATTACTTTCAAAACAATGAGGAGAGGCTATTGGCATGGAAAAAAACTGCAGAATAAATGAAAATTTTTCATAAAACTGAGATTTAGTCACACTAGTCCCACATGTGGTATTTCATGTATGGTTCTGACTCTCTTAGAGGGGGCTGTTAAAGACATAAAATTTAGAGTAGAAATGATGTCCCCCATTATTTCTTCATGATTCATACCCATTCAAACCATTAAAATGTAATATGATTCAAGATACAGCAATTTATATAATTTGTGGTTTGTCCAATAATTCACGGAAATGCCCAGTAATGGAACTTTTGTGCTGGCAAGAAACCTGAATCGAATTTAAAGACGGGAAAGGCGGGATTTCGGGAGGACAGTAATTACGATGATAACTTTTGAAGCTTCTTGTTACACTGTATCACTGATAATGAATAGTTTTGTGGTGGCAACGATGACGAATGATTAATTACCCAATGTAAGAAATTAGACTATGGTCTTCCGGTTGTTTTGCTGAAGATCGTTTTTCTATATATTTTGCGGAGTTATCCATGAAGAAAATGCACTAGTGATAACGTACGTAATTCTCGCTTGCAAAATTCATCATTGCAATACAGGGTATGAAGAATATGAAGAGTTCAGTAGTCAGTATTATCAAGTTATTTTCTTAAGTATTTAATTCCCTCAACAATTGCCAATATGCCCAGCAAAGTGTGGAATGTATTTCGAAAAAAATATCAGACAATACGGTCATGTGTAAAATATGTGATCGGAAGCTGACATACAAGGGAGGTTCCACGGGAAACATGCTATCCCATATCAAATCCTTCCATCCGCATCTGAGGAAACCGAAAGCAGACGAAAATGCCATCATTCATCAGAAAGTGCGACCCAAATCAAGCTCAGCGGATATCAGAACTGATATCTACGTTGACTGCGGAAGCTGGGATATCAGTAAGCTTCATCCAGTCAGCGGGTTTTCATGATCTGATACAGTACATCGAGCCAGACTACTAGGGCGAGAGCTAGCTACTTCTCAATTTACCTCCATCAGCAGCCCAAGAAGATTTGACCCTCAAATAATACTATAGTACATATCTATGGTGAATGAAAAATGTTTGTCAGCTGGACACATAGTGTCCGTTTGGTCCTAGTACCGGAATTTAAGGGGTTCATTTACCTAGTCCACACATAGATTAGTGGGTATGTTCTGGCGTCTTCATGTACCTTATATATCTTGCCATGCGTTGCGACGCGGCGCGCATTTTGTCTGTATGGGCGCGCGTGAATCAATGATGTTATACATGAACATGCCGGCAATGAAATGAAAATTACGCGCGCTTGCTATAAGACAAAAATCGCACCGCGTCGCAGCATGCAGTAATACAGGTCATGAAGACGCCAAACATACCCACAATCTATGTGTGGGACTAGTAAATCTGAACCCCTTAATTATTCGGTCTAGCGACCAAACCCGACCGACTTGTGTCAGCTGACAAATCTTTTTTCATTCACATAGATAGTCTAGTAATTTTGAGGGTCAAATCTTTTGGTGCGATGGGTAATGAGAAGGGAGCTAGCTCTCAGACTATACGTACACTCTACCCAGCAGGGAAACGCGTCATTGAAATCTTGACTTGGAAATACGAGGAGAAGCGCTCTATCGGTGAAGACGTGGTTGGGCAAAATGTAGAACATAGCCGTGACGATCCGACTGTTGGAGCAGTCTCGCCCAAGAAGGGCGTACATGACGTAAACTGCTCACGGAATAACAATGATTGGGAAAAATCATTGTTTGTTTTGGACACCAGCCAAGAGCTAGCATTGCCGATAAGCCAATAACAGTGATGACGCTGCAAGGACTGCACAGCCGACACACTACCCCCGCCCTCCAGCCCAGCTGCATCGTGTCGTGGTGGAGTGGGTTATGCCTAGCAAAATCTGTGCCGTTGTGCATGACAATGCTAGCCAATGTGCGTACGATTGGAGGAGGAGTAGCGAGCCTAACAAAATGACCAGGCGGTGATGCTAGCGGTATGAACACAATCGCCTCCATCAACGCAGCAGGTCAATGACCGTCAAAGAGGATGTCTGCCTTTCGCAGCGTAGAGTAATAGGCGAGCCCAACACAGGACTGTCACAGTAAGAGAGACAGCAATGCTGCAATCAAGAGGGTTTTGGAAAAGAACTTATTAACAACTGATAGTCATTTGCTGTAAGATGCAGAGCCTTTCATTCAGCACACAACACAAAAAATCAATACAAGGCAGACAATAAAAGAAATGACTGAAAGCAGCATTAACTTCCCCACTCATGTCTATGCTTGCCTTAACAAAATGACAGACATGATGCAGGATACGAACACAATCGCCTCCATATCAACGCAGCAGGGCGATACTTCGAAGGATTCCTGCTTCTCTCGCAAGTAGAGTAATAGGCGACCACAGCAAAGGACTGATCACGCAAGATGAGGGAACCACAGTACAATGCTGTGATCAAGAGGGGTTCAATAAGAACTATGATCAACGGATTTTTACTTTGCAAGCGAAGAGCTTATAGACAAGGGCAAGAAGCAAAACAGTTTTGCTATCAAAAAACTCATGAGGGCCGAGATGACAGCTATCATTCATCGAAACAGAGCGTCATCAACACAATGCAGAAAGAAAAGAAAACATGTATGCCTAGAGCACAATTGCCTCATCAACACAGCGGCTCATCGAACCTTCAAAGTGGATGAATGACTTTTCGGATAAGACGAGATCTGAACAAAGGCCTGTCCACAGCCAAAGAGGACAGCACAAGGCTGATAAAGAGGGTTTTGAAAAGAACTTTATCGCAGACTATTAACAGTGACTCTCAAAAAAAAAATGGTCAACCTCGGCGAGAGAAAATATTTAGGTAGTAATTTTCTCAAAAGGTATGCTAACTGTATTTGGCGTATCATATTAAAGCAGAATAAATTTCTTTACTGTAAACCTATTCCATTTCAATTTCATCAATGTTCATGTGAACATGTGCATAATCATTTCAATGCGAAGTACGAGCTTATTTGTATTTTTTTTGACCTTTGTCACTTACTTACATAATATCAGAAATAAACCAATTGAAGCGAACAAAGCGCATTTTGTTATTGTCTTCTATTAATTGATGTTTATCAATTCAATTTGTTTGAGTTCTGCTAAAGTTACAATACCACCAATATTGTATAAAAACAAGTTAAGATTTACAGGTTGAGCAGGCTTTCATATTGCGTGGAAGAAGGTCACTTTTTATGATATTCCGACTTTCAAGCAATTTAATCATATTGTTAGAAGCAACTGCCAAAAACAAGGTGTTATAATCTCCACATTTTTGGTTACAATTAAAATTATTCAATTATGTTATTTTAACACACGAGATAATTTTTTGTGAGTATCTGTAATCAAATTTGTTGGAAAGTTAAACATGACACCAACTGGTGTTGAGTTTGTTGAAACACATGCTAAAACTAAGTTGAACTTTACTTTATCTCAGCGAAGTGAGTGAACTATTCTAGCCTCCTGAATGGCCATGTCTTGGAAGAATGTGCATGCCCAAACACAATTTTCCCTTGAACCTGGTAATAAAAATAGAACAAAAGAATTGAAGAAAATCTTAAACAATTAGACAAAATCAAGCAGTAAGTATTCCAAATTAAGAATGCAATACGAGTAGTCTGATCACAACATACAAGAGTCACAGTCAATGTGTCTTTCTACTTGCAGCCTCAAAAGCAGATGTGACCCGACTGCAGTCTCAGGAAAAGGAGATTACGCTCGTCTTTACTCTACCAATAGAACTGCTCCAGTGGGAAGATCATGCACATGAAAGACGAACTCTGCAACTGTACACTTCCTGAAAGGAAAAAGGATGTCTGATGGCAACATTTCAGAATTACTAACACAAATATACTTTCAGGACCAAAAAAAACATCTAAAAGAGCAGAAGAGCAGTCTAACAATTTGGATATGAACTTGCCACGAAATGTGCAACTGTAAACTCCTGAAAGGGAAAAGGATGTTAAGGGAGACATTCAGAATGTACTAGCGCAAGTACATTAATGTTAAGCGCTTGAAGTGGAGTATACAATATGAAGAAATCCATGTCAGACCGGACAAAAACAAACTATAAACACCAGAAAAAATACAGAGCTTTATCTCGCAATAAGGGTATCTTGATAATGTAATGTTACAGGTCACTTCCTCATCGATGAGCGCATGTGCCATTCAAAAAGGCTCTGTTGCTGTGCATTCGTACTTGGATACTTTTAGAGCGTATGGACTGGGGATGAATCCAGCCTGCACTGTTGACAACTGCTTCGCGCGCAAAATAAAAACAATGTTTTCTGTGGTAAACCTGGCATGGAGATTAGCATCACCTCTGATCTTGAACTGAACTTTATTGATCACTGGCCCACAAGAATTGTACTAATTTTTGACCAGTATGGCATTTTGGGCGAGAAGCCGTCAAACTGCACTGCGACAAGAATAAGTATGTCCTCTGCGTACTTGGCCATAAGATGAATGCATTAAACCATGCACGATCTGCAGAGTTGAACTTTGTGATCACTGCACACAAAGTTTTGCACCGGATTTTTGCTTCGGACTCCTGAGAACGGTATCAGCTCTTGAAATTTCTCTCAACCTGCAAGACATGCTGAAGTGGTGCACAGCAGTTTAACAGCAGGAATCACCTGGCCCACAAACAGCTTGGTTGAAAGGATCTAATATAGGAGACAAACTGACAAAGGGTCCTACAGACCTCTCGCAAGTACTACCTGTTGCCTAATTTCAAGCCAGTTCCTGAGACCAAGCATTACCAATCATATCAGCGCTATATCTATTTATTTGTAATTGTTATAAGCTGAAATGAGATGTTACTGTTTTGTATATTTTACACTTTGAAAATCAAGTTAACAAAATGCGACAAGAATAAATATGAATTCAATTTCCATATATTCCGTTCAACACATCTTCTTACCAGATTTGAATCATCTTTTGGGGAGTGTCTTTAATAAAATTAACAGATAAAGAAGCAAACACTGTAAGTTCCATAGCAGACAGGAAAACGGGGGGGGGGGGGGGGGGGGTGAGTGATCGCAAGTAAGCGAGGTTAATGCCTTTGAGCTCTCAGTATGGTAAATATGGCATGGCATCATAAACCAGTCAAATATCATCTCAGATATTCATTTGGGATGAACTTTCTCAGACAGACTCATCGTCCAATTTCGCCGCCGATAATAATCTTTCTTGGGGTTGTTCCACATTTTCCATTTTATAACACTGTTAGCGGAACTTGTTGCCTGATTGAAAATATCCTGAAATATTATAATCATGACCCATGAAGAGCATAAACTAGCATGATTGCCTGAGAGAAGTAGATCTCAATTCTGCCATCCTGATAATAGTGTATTCATTCAAGAGCTAAACTATGTGAGCCCAAGAGATGTCGGACTAGATCAACATCTTGCATATTAGTGTATACCATGACCTCATTTCAAGAGCATAAACTAATGTGACGCTTGGAAAGAATTTTTTCTCGGACTCGATTTACATTTCCCGATAATAGTTATTTCATGACGTCATTCAAGCAATAGACTATGTGACGCCCTAGAGATGTCGGACTAGTTCGTACATCCCGTAATAGTGTATTCATGACAGTCATTCAAGAGCATAAACTATGTTGACGCCCTGAGAAGATGTCGGACTCGAGTTTACATCCGATAATAGTGTATTCATGACGTCATTCAAGGAGCATAGGGAATATGTGAACCCTAAGAGACGTCGACTCGATTTACATCCTGATAATAGTGTATTCATGACCTCATTGAAGAGCAGTAGACTATGTGACGCCCTAAGAGATGTCAGATTCTTACTTGTATTTTATTGTTGTGTGAATTCTTATTATTTCCAATGTTTGTTCAACTTTTGTCCATTGTTTTTCGATGAATTTGTTGGGGACACTTTTGCCAATCACAAACAACATAAAAATTAATTTATTCAAACAGTAAAACAAAAATAATCATTACAATTGATGATTGTTGGCTGAAAACACAATTTCCATGATTTTGTACACGAATCACGTTTTGAGCGATTTTGGCGTTGACATGCATGTATAAAACAGCCGCAGCGTCGTAAACGGTACGTCGATTTGTCGCGAAACGCGCTCAAAAGATGCGCAAGATCGAAATTAAAAAGTCAGTGAGCGACGCCCGATAAAAAATTTTGCACGCGGCATGGTCGCGAAATTCGTCGAGGGCAGGGCTCAAAATTGACCCCCCTCCCCCCCCAGTTAATATAGGGTAAATGGTTACCTAGCCCTCTGGGGTTTCATGGCAGGGTCCTAGAGGCGCCAAAAGGGAGGCGATTAGTCAAACATCATCTCATGGATTCAGAAATAGTTAGCCTAGTCACTTTGTGTGTAGATACCTACATATTTATTGCTTCCTCATGACAATGCCGAGGTTGCCCTGTGTGGCCACCGGAGGGGAATATTATAGGATAATTCACCGTTATGAGAAAAATCCAGTTTAATAATTTTCTTAAAGATTTAGACCAAATTAGTGGGATGAAAAAAATTTCCATTGGGGGATAGAGGCGGCATGGCCCATAACCTCAAAAAACTTAGGTAACTTTCTAACCTATGACGGGGCTCAGGGCAACTTCGCCCCCCGAATCAATGTAAGAGCCCCGTAAATTGCTATTTAGATATAGGGATTCAATACAAAAGAATTCTGAGAGTTCACTGGAATAGAAAATTAACCCCCTGAAAAGAATGGAGGGGGAAGGGATGTTTATATTTATGTTGCTAATTCTGTTTTTATATTAGAATTTATATGGCCATGTAACTTTGCACCGAATTTGTGTAAAATCTGTAGTGGGTAAATGGGAATAATAAGCAATCTCATAGCATTCTTTAATCTCTTGCTCATAACCTGTTATGTTTTGTGTGTGTGTTTACAGACTGATGTCTATGATCGGATTGACCAAAGTGTCTTCCAGTAAAGGTCTTCATATGATGCGAAGCCTGAAAAAGAAAGAAGAGGAGTATGTGGAATTAGAAGATGAGAAGGGAGAAAGAGGAATATCGAGAGAGAAGATGATGAAGTAAGTGGATCTTTGGCTACGAGATTTAATTGAAGAACGTAAATGTTAGTATTTGAGGAAAAATGTAGAGTGCTTTAAACAAGTTCATGGGATGAATGTAAGCACAATACATGTAATTTGAAGTGCAATATACCGCTATCTGTGTCGGACGGCCAGTAATCATTTCATGCAAGGTGCAATGCGCCATTGGGAGGGGATGCGCGATCTCAGCCCAAATTACGGATGTATTGCAGCAATCTGCATTCTCAAACAGCTTGCTACTCTTCAGGTACACAATTACCGTAAAATAAGGATGATGTCAAATTTCTTGAACCTTAAGGTAATTATCGGAACAGCACATTTTACAGACATCAGCTTCTGTACGGTGCACTGACATTGCAGCAGTACTGGCTGAATGTGCAGTAAGACACAATTTAACGCAGTCTGAAGGGAAGCAACTCGGTAGTAAGTGGAGATGGGAGAACGACAGTCCTGGGATAGCTAGCCCAGCTATTTTCGATTAAATTTTCCCGATACAGAATAACTGGGAGATTTCTCCACGTTGAGATTGTAGACGTAGGAAGCGGGTGGCATCAGCAACAATATGAGTTTAGATTTGAAGAGGATGATTTTCTTCAAAGAGTTGTTGATGTCATGAGTTGTCACAGAACACGCAAACCCCCAAATCCTTGCCTCATGAAACGGTCTGAAACCTACAAAGATATAGTTCTCAGTTGATGCGTGGCCATGGTGCCCAAGAATTTGTCCAAACGTCTGCATAAAAGAGATGCAAGCCTCGCCGCAATGGATTATCTGCCATCAGGAATCACTTCTGGTATGTGACTCGGCCCTGTGGCGGTAGTGAAGTCATCACTCAATCCATGCTGCTGGTATTCTGCACCAGTGTATGTGAGGCATGTTTTGCTTTGAACCCTGATGAACTTCTGGTGCATGCTCCAAGTCTTCTGATGAGCAACATAGCATGCTGGGTGAAGGAGTCCCTCCACATAGGGCCACTAGAGCAGTGTCTTACAGACATAAGGTTTTATGAACTCCTTGACCTACATGTATTACAGGAATTACTGGCACATGGGTAGTCTAGAGACTTTCACAATCATCTGCTGATGATGCAGCAAGAGAATCGACCTTACAAACTACAAGGGCCTACAAGACAGGGAACCTCTGGCTACCATTAGATCACATACAAACACCTTATCGTCCTGTGAGCCCAAGACACGTTCAGGTGAAAACTAGGCTAAGACGTGTTAACAAACAAACTCAACACTTTCATCCCTGTGATCCCACAGGACAATCATACGCTTTCTATTCCCAGTGACCAAGAATGTGTTTATGCAGACACTGCATGATAATGGTAGGATGTGGTAGCGGTGCTGCAAGAATTTGTCCAAACGTCTGAAAAAGGCTGCTTCGCAAAGAGATGCAAGCATTTAACAAACATACTGAACACTTTCATCCCTGTGAGCCCTCCCGAGGACAAATCAACACTTACATTCCCGAGTTGACAAGAACGTGTTTATGCAGAGACTGCATGATAATGGTAGGATGGTAGGCGTGATGCAAGAATTTGTCCAAACGTCTGAAAAAGGGCTGGCTTCGCAAAGAGATGCAAGCTCTCCAGCAATGGATTTCTGCGTCGGCGTACTTCTGGTACATGATCACGCAGAGAGTAGTGAAGGACTTAAGTCCGATGCTGCCGGGTATTCTGCACCATGTAGTGTGATGAGCTGTTGGGCGTTGAACCCTGATGACACTACCAAGCCAATTGCAAACCACGGTTCCACTGGATGAGCCAACAGAGGCCGTGTAGGTGAAGGGAGCCCCTCCACATGCGGCCGCAGTAGAGTCTCACAGACACGAGGTTTATGACTCCCTCAAGTATGACAGAAATTATCGGCACACTGGTAGTCTAGAGCTTTACACAATCATCTAGCTGATATATGCAGCAAGAGGTTTGCATACAATTCGAGGGAACAGGACACAGAACCTCTTGAGCGCCACCATCGATCACATACAAACTTCTTGACGTCCTGGAAGAAGACACGTTCGGGGGAAAATTAGGTTGAGGCCGCATATTTAACCACTACTCGACACTTTCGTTCCCAGTGAGTCCCTGAGCGACAAATCATCTCGTATATTCCTGACTTAACCAGAACGTATTCCGTGCTCAGACAGATAAGGAATATTCTGTGACCAACATTTGAAAACTTCGTCTTGGTGAAAGGCTTCGCTGAACAGTATAAAGGTGCCTATAAACACAACAACTCAAAAAGTAACGTACCCCCTTTTCAAACTACCATAACTTTTTAACGAAAATAAGTTTAGCAAAATAATTTGGCAGGAGTAATTCCTACATGCATGACAATTATGTATGTAAATGTGCTTCATCCGTCCAGCAGCATGAGTGAGCATGCATTTAAAGGCCAAAAATGTCACTTTTCAAAAGTCACAGGGATCATTTTGGCGAATTGGTGATGCAGGATGTTAACAATTTGTTTTTGGTGAATGATTGAGCACTATTTAATGTTAGTCATCTAATCATATCTCCCCC
>JZLH01S0597571.1:44542-69710 GCA_001188425.1 Eucidaris tribuloides
ATCGATCGCCCTGGAAATCACGAAGTGGCACAAACCTCCAAAATTGATCTGCGTCCAAAGTCAAATTGAGTTATTTCCAGTTTTGTCATTCTCTGGCGCATGGTCTTTCATTTCACAAAATTTTTAGAACCCAATTCTCCTAATTAAAAACATAATTAAGTGCCCAAACAGACACGAGCCTGAAATCTACAGTAAAAAAATCCACGAAACGGCACCAGCAAGCAGCGCGCGCGTAACACGCACCATTGCATTTGTGTACATAAAAACTCACGGGCGACCGCCCTTTACCGGTTCCGTGAATTTTTTTCTCTGCGCGCTGCGACACCACAGCGCGACACGAGCGTTGTGCTGGTTCGTGCGTGCAAAATACGTACTTGTCTTCTACACGAAAGTTGCCACTTCGTGGATTCTTCTATGCTGAAGCAACATTTCACAAAACAACACCTGCCGTTTGAAGCCTTTACTGCTGTTAGAATATTGCAACTTAGTTTAAGGAAATTTCGACATGAAGGCAGGATAGAGTCTTTGCTTTCTATCTTGAAATTGAATCATACAGGTTTAACTTCATAACAAATCTGTAATGAGCAGTTGAACAGACCTGATAAATCTTTATTCGCGTTATTCACTCGAAAAGTTGATTTCGCGCATTTTGGTCCCGCGCGCTGCCACTTCGTTGAATTCAGCGACGACCATCGTTGGTGTAAAAAGAGAAAAGATGATCAAATAGAAAATACACGGCAGTAGACCTGCTCAAATAGAAAAGAGACAAAACGCGACATAAAGCCAGCAAGAAAAACTACGAGGGTGAATGGACGATTTACCTGCAATCTCCGAAACTATTAAACTTCCATCGTATTTGAAAGAGGGGTGTTTGTGATTGCAGAGAATTGCAGCAAACTTACACATAGCTAAAATCACCACGCCATTCTCGTTTGTAGTACTGCCGATACTGAGGCTCCTGACCTCACCTGAAGCCGGATAGCTACAAATATGGCATTCTACTTATAGATAATACCAAATGGGAGTAGAAGTTAGATCGTTACACACAACAAACTATCACAAACACATTCAAAAAACACAGTACAAGCTAGCTGGGGCAGATGCAGGTGGCACTACATGTATGTACGAAGTGACGTGAACTCACCCAGCTGGGCGACGCTGGAATCGCAGTTGTGTGAAGTGGAAGAGGCTTATTGAAGCTATTCTCGATGCCTCAAGTCCAGATTTGAGAGTTTCACCAAAGATGAAGTTCTCAATGCTGTTCATTCATTGATGCTAAAGATTGTGTAGGGAGTGCAAGTCCATTACTTCCCTCACTTATTCAATTACCAACGGTAGTTTAGTTCTAACCAAATGGTGTGTTGAAGTCTTGAGATCCATACGTCAATGAATTTGTTGTTTTATGAGAAAAACTCAATAACGACATGTTACCAGCAATGTTGTTCTCCGTGAGTTTTAATTTTGTCTCAAAACTGCGATCGCGGTTACTTGTACCGTCGCAGACTAGCGGAGTGACAGTGTATGGGTTAAACACGGCTAACCCCTGCGCGACCATTGGCTAACGGCTTCTTGAGAATCGGACAATTTTGGAACGCGCACGTGCATGTTTGACATCAGCGGATTTTTTTGAAATTGCTCCTGAGTAATTTTGAAAAAGGCATGAAGTTTAACGTCCAGATTTGCACCAAAACAATATTTTACCCCAAGTCTCTGTGAGAGGTGTTTATTTACATGTATATTATCTTCACATTGATATGATTTCAGCTGATTCATTCATATAGATGTTTTTGACGTGCAAATTCAATGACACAAATCCTCTTAAAATGGCCAGATCGACTGGACATGAAGATTGAGAAGGTCAACAAACTCAACACACTACTGCCACTTCCAGCCCAGCCTTTGAAGAACAACTGTTACCTGGAAGCTAATTGCACAAGTGGCATTGATTAAAGAGAATCAAATTAAGCTTAAAATAGCCACTGCAAAATATTCAGCGGTGCAATTTTATTTTTCTTTTTTTCTTTTTTTTGGGGGGGGGGGGGAAGGCGGGGGAATCTGAAAATAGCCCCGTGGAAAAAAGAAGTATATTTTTCACATTCACATTAAGTTGAATACCACAAGCTATCTGTTGATGGTACATGGTATTGCATGTAGATCATAGCGCTAGATCTGAAATGAAACACAATGATGATGTGGCAACAGATCGTTGCAGTTGATTTTGAAATGTCTATTCAGTCTTCTGCGAAACACCACAAAAAGCCTTAGCCCTCTTCAGGTATTGACAGTTTTTATTCTTTTCATGCACGACAGGCAATAATGGAATAACTGAACACGTGTAAACATGTAACATACAGTAGTTGTTTCTAGATGATTTGCCTCATTCAGTTAGGATTCCTAGCATCCTTGACAACCAACTGCCCAGAAAAGAAAACATTTCAGTGACACTATTACAACAAGATTATCATGCCATGATGAAGCCCCTACTAACCTACGAGAAACAATTTTTGAACAAGTCTCATCATATGGGCCAAACAGTCTGGCAAATGAAATGACGAGATCAATACGGTGTTTTGAAATAAGTACTTGCCACAACTGCTTCCCGACATGATTCTGTTGCACACTCATATTACAATGGGCATTTGCAAACCAACACATTGATCAGGCTGCTCCACTACACGCGACATGGCTTTGTGGCTAAAACTTCATGTTTCAATATGGGGTACGAGCACAGAATTCACACAAGACCATGTACATGTACCTAACCTAGGGAATAATTCAAGCTCGGCTGCCCAAATTCTGTGAATGACAGGACCTCAAACATCAGGTTCAAGGCAGAGAGTTCAATACAGCGATGGACGTATCGGATCCGATAGGAGGAACAGCAGAGAGGGCATGTGCCCAGCTCAAATTCGTCGAGTCAGCCAAGACGCGCCTTAGACGCCGTATTATAACCGTCGTGAGAAAGAGCCCGTATGGAACGTGCGCCGTCAGTGCGAAAGGCGCCTACCGCGCATGCCACAGTGTAATGCGTTAGTATACAACGTGCACTGTTCCTGTAAGGCCTTTCTGCACTAACGCGCGTGTTAGGGCTTTCTGGCGGGGCCTGACATGACGCGCACGTTCCATACGGGCCTTTTTGCACTGACGGGTTTATGAATAAAGGGCGTTCTAAGGGCGTTCTTCGCTGACACGAACGAATTGGTGAAGCTACATGAAGCTGGACCAATTTTACTGTGGGCACATAGATGGAAATCACCAAATTGATTCAGATGATGCTTGTCATCATTGGCCGGCTGTCGGTGATGGAGCTGTCAGGAGAGGGCCATGGGCCCTAGCCTCCATGGCAGAAGCTACCATGTAGCCTGCTATTAGACCCAATTCACTGTGCACATTGATGGAAAATCATAAATTTGTCAGTGGGTGGAAATTTGTCATTCATGCGAGAGGGCCATGGCCCTAGCTCCATGCAGAAGCTCACCATTGTAGCTGTTCAGACCAATTTCACTATGGCACATAGATTGGAAATCACAAATTTGATCAGGGTGGAGATTGTATTCATGGCTGCATCAATGGAGCTGCAGAGAGCCATGGGCCCTAGCTCCATGCAGAAGCTACCATGTAGTGTTTCAGACCCAATTCACTATGGCACTAGATGGAAATCACAAATTGATCAGTGAACTTGTCATTACATGGGCGGCATCAATGGAGCTGCAGCAGAGAGGCAGGGCCCTAGCTCCATGGCAGAAGGACTACATGTAGCTGTTCAGACCCAATTACACTGTGGCCACATAGATGGAAATCACAAACATTGATCAGTGGGAGACTTGTCATCATGGCGGCATCAATGGAGTGCGAGAGGCCATGGCCTAGCTCCATGGCAGAAGTACCATGTAGCTGTTACAGACCAATGTCACGCTGGCACATAGATGAAATCACAAATTGATTCGGTCGGAGACTTGTATTCATGCGCTCAATGGAGCTGCAGCGAGGGCATGCGGCCCTAGCTCCATGGCAGAAGCACCATGTAGCTGTTATCAGACCCAATTCACTAGTGGGCACATGATGGAAACAAAATTGATCAGTGGAGGACTTGTCATTCATGGCGGCATCAATGGAGCTGCAGCAAGGGCCATGGGCCCCAGCTCCATGGCAGAACAGAAGCTACCATGTAGCTGGACCCAATTCACTGTAATGCTGCCTTCAATCAGATACCCAACGGGTATCCGCCCGCGCAGCCGGATGTTTTTCATTTTCCGGTTTCGGCTACCCGTCGGCAGAAAATCACCCTTTCCTGTCCAGTAACTCCCCAACATTAATTATGGGTTTTAGTTCCCTCTGGTAATGATAATTTTTAGAACTTATTGTTACACTGGATCACCAATTGTAAATAGTTTCAGAGTTCCGTGGTGGCAATAATGACGAGTGATAATTATCCAATGGAAGATGATGTTCTTTGTGGTTTTGCTGAAGATCGTTTTTCTTCACATTTTGTGATTTTATCCGTAAAGAAAATACACTAATAATGTACTTCCCGCTCGCAAAATTCATCATTGCAAAGATAAAGAATTGTAACACTGAACAGGTGAACATGTTATCAGATTCAGAGTTACAGTACGCTGGCAACAAACCCGAATCGAATTTAAAGACGGGAAAGGCGGGATTTCGGGAGGACAGTAATTACGATGATAACTTTTGAAGCTTCTTGTTACACTGTATCACCGATAATGAATAGTTTTGTGGTGGCAACGATGACGAATGATTTATTACCCGATGTAAGAAATTAGACTTTGGTCTTCAGGTTGTTTTGCTGAAGATCGTTTTTCTATATATTTTGCGGAGTTATCCATGAAGAAAATGCACTAGTGATAACGTACGTAATTCTCGCTTGCAAAATTCATCATTACAATACAGGGTATGAAGAATATGAAGAGTTCAGTAGTCAGTATTATCAAGTTATTTTCTTAAGTATTTAATTCCCTCAACAATTGCCAATATGCCCAGCAGAGTGTGGAATGTATTTCGAAAAAAATATCAGACAATACGGTCATGTGTAAAATATGTGATCGGAAGCTGACATACAAGGGAGGTTCCACGGGAAACATGCTATCCCATATCAAATCCTTCCATCCGCATCTGAGGAAACCGGAAAGCAGACGAAACTGCCATCATTCATCAGAAAGTGCGACCCAAATCAAGCTCAGCGGATATCAGAACCGATATCTATGATGATTGCGGAAGCTGGGATATCAGTAAGCTTCGTCCAGTCAGCGGGTTTTCATGATCTGATACGGTACATCAAGCCAGACTACGTACACTCTACCCAGCAGGGAAACGGTCATGAAAATCTTGACTTGGAAATACGAGAAGAAGCGTCTATCGGTGAAACGTGGCTGGGCAAATGTAGCAACATAGCCGTGACGACCGACTGTTGGAGCAGTCTCGCCCAAGAAGGGTACATGACAGTAACTGCTCACGGAATAAACGATGATTGGGAAAAATCATTGTTTGTTCTGGACACCAGCCCAAGAGCTAGCATTGCCGATAATGCCAATAACAGTGATGACGCTGCAAGACTGCCACAGCGACACACTACCCCCGCCCTCCAGGCCCAGCTGCATCGTGTCATGGTGGAGTGGGTTATTGCCGGCAAAATCTGTGCCGTTGTGCATGACAATGCTACCAATGTGCGTACGATTGGGGAGGAGTACGAGCCTAACAAATGACCAGGCGGTGATGCTAGGGTATGAACACAATCGCCTCCATCAACGCAGCAGGTCAATGACCGTCAAAGAGGATGTCCTGCTCTTTCGCAGTAGAGTAATAGGCGAGCCCAACACAGGACTGTCACAGTAAGAGAGGACAGCAAATGCTGCAATCAAGAGGGTTTTGGAAAGAACTTTATTAACAACTGTATAGTCATTTGCTGTAAGTGCAGAGCCTTCATTACACACACAAAAAAAGAATCATACAAGGCAGACAATAAAAGAAATGACTGAAAACAGCATTAACTTCCCCATCATTGTCTATGCTGGCCTAACAAATGACCAGACATTGATGGTAGGATACGAACACAATCGCCTCCATCAACGCAGCAGGGCGATGACCTTCGAAGAGGATGTCCTGCTCTTTCGCAGTAGAGTAATAGGCGACCACAGCAAAGGACTGTCACAGCAAGAGAGGACAGTAAATGCTGTGATCAAGAGGGTTTTAATAAGAACTTTATCAACGGTTATTTACTGCAAGCGAAGAGCCTTTATTAGACAAGGGCAAGAAGCAGAAACAGTTGCTATCAAAAACTCATGAGGCCGAGATGACATGCTTCATCAAAACAGAGGTCATCAACAACAATGCCAGAAAGAAAAGAAAACATGGTATGCTATGAGCACAATTGCCTTCATCAACACAGCAGGTCAATGACCTTCAAAGTGGATGTAATACTTTTCGGAGTAAGACGAGATCTGAACAAAGGCTTGTCCCAGCAAGAGAGGACAGCACAGGCTGTGATAAAGAGGGTTTTGAAAAGAACTTTATCAGCAACTATACAGTGACTCTCAAAAAAAAAATGGTCCAATCGGGAGAAAAATATTTAAGGTATGTAATTTTCTCAAAAGGTATGCGTAACTGTATTTGGTATCATATTAAAGCAGAATAAATTTCTTTCTGATAAACCTAATTCCATTCAATTTCATTCAATGTTCATTGAACATGTGCAATATCATTTCAATGCGAAGTACGAGTTATTTGTATTTGTTTTTGACTTTTCACTTACTACATAATCAGAAATAAACATATTGAAGGAAAAAGGGCATTTGTTATATGTTTTATTATTGATGTTTATAATTCAATTTGTATGAGTTCTGTAAGTTACAATACCACCAATATTGTATAAAACAAGTTAAGATTTACATGTTGAGCAGGCTTTCATATTGGGGAAGAAAGGTCACTTTTTATGATATTCCGACTTTCAACATTTAATCATATTGTGAAAGCACTGCAAAAACCAAGGTGTTAAATCTCCAACATTTTGTTGGTATACAATTAAAATTATTCAATTAGTGTTATTTTAACACACAGAGATAATTTTTTGGAGTTCTGTAATCAAATTTGTTGGAAAAGTTAAGACATGACACCACTGGTGTTGAGTTTGTTTGAAACACATGCGTAAAATAAGTGAACTTTACTTTATCCTCAGGAAGTGAGTGAACTAGCTAGCTCCTGAATGGCCATGTCTTTGGAAGAATGTGCATGCTATAACAACAATTTTCCTGAAAACTTGGCTAATAAAAAGAAAAAAGAATGAAGAAATCTTAAAAATTTGACAAAATCAAAGAGTAGTATTCCAAATTAAGAATGCAATACGAGTAGTCTTAATCACAAACATACAAGGAAGTCACAGGTCAATTGTGTCCTTTCTAACCTTTGCAGCTCAAAATGCCGAGTGACCGACCTGCAGTTCAGGAGAATAGATTACCGTCTTTTACTCTACAATGAAACTGCCTCCAGTGGGAAAGATCATGCACATGAAAGAGAACTCTGCAACTGTACACTTCCTGAAAGGGAAAAAGATGTCTGATGGAGACATTCAGAATGTACTACACAAACATTACTTTCAAGGAAAAAAAACACTCAAAAGAGCAGAAGAGCAGTCCTAACAGATTTTGGATATGAACTTGCAACAGAAATGTGCAACTGTAAACTCCATGAAAGGGAAAAGGATGTCTAAAGGAGACATTCAGAATGTACTAAGCAAGTACATTATTTCTAAGGTTGAAGTGGAGTATTACAATATTGAAGAAATCCATGTCATGACGGACAAAAAACAAACTTAAACAGCAGAAAAATACAGAGCTTTATCTCAATAAGGGTATCTTGATAATGTAATGTTACAGGTCCACTTCCTCATCGATGAGGGCATGTGCCATTCAAAAGGCTCTGTTGCTGTGATCTCGTACTTGGACTACTTTTTAGAGCAGTATGGACTGGGGGAGAATGCCAAGCTGCACTGTGACAACTGCTCCGGGCAAAATAAAAACAAATTTTTCCTGTGGTACCTGGCATGGAGATGTATGCATCACCTGCATGAATCAATTGAACTGAACTTTATGATCACTGGCCACAAGAAGTTGTACTATTTTTTGACAGTATGGATTGGGCGAGAAGGCCGTCAAACTGCACTGCGACAAGAATAAGTATGTCCTCTGGTACTTGGCATAGAGATGAATGCATTACCTGCACGAATCTGCAGAGTTGAACTTTGTGATCACTGGCCACACAAAGTTTGCACCGGATTTT
The DNA here is from genome assembly GCA_001188425.1 of Eucidaris tribuloides. Lineage (NCBI taxonomy): Eukaryota > Metazoa > Echinodermata > Echinoidea > Cidaroida > Cidaridae > Eucidaris > Eucidaris tribuloides. The sequence continues at coordinate 52,835 of JZLH01S0597571.1, forward strand.
TGCTTCGGACTCCTGAAGAAACGGTATCAGTCTTTGAAAGTCTCAACCCTGCAAGACATTGCTGAAGTGGTGCACAGCAGTTTACAGCAGGGAATCAACCTGGCACAACAGCTGGTTGGAAAGGAATCTATATAGGAGACAAACTGACAAAGGGTGCCTACAGACCTCTCGCAAGACTACCTGTTGCCTAATTTCAAGCCAGTTCCTGAGACCAAGGCATACCATCATATCAGGTATATCTATTTATTTGTAATTGTATAAGCTTGGAAATGAGATGTACTGTTTGTGTATATTTTACACTTGAAAATCAATTTAACAAAATGGACAAGAATAAAATAATTAATTCAATTTCCATATATTCCGTTCAAACACATCTTCTTACCAGATTTGAATCATCTTTTGGGGGTGTCTTTAATAAATGTAACAGATAAAGAAGCAAATCACTGTAAGTTCCATAGCAACCAGGGAAAACGGGGGGGGGGGGGGGGTAGTGATCGCCAAGTAAGCGAGGTTAATGCCTCTTGAGCTCTCAGTATGGTAAATATGGATGGGCATACATAAACCATTCAAATATCATCTCAGATATTCATTTGGGATGAACTTTCTCAGACAGACTGATCGTCCAATTTCGGATCAATAATCTTTCTGGTTGTTCCACATTTTCCATTTTATAACAGCTGTTAGGGAACTTGTTGCTGATTGAAATATCCTGAAATATTATAATCATGACCTCATTGAAGAGCATAAACTACATGATGCCTGGAGAGAAGTAGATCTCAATCTGCATCCTGATAATAGTGTATTCATTCAAGAGCATAAACTATGTGAGCCCCAAGAGATGTCGGACTAGATCAACATCTTGATATTAGTGTATACATGACCTCATTCAAGAGCATAAACTATGTGACGCCCTGAAAGATGTCGGACTCGATTTACATCCCGATAATAGTGTATTCATGACGTCATTCAAGAGCATAGACTATGTGACGCCCTAAGAGATGTCGGACTAGTTCTACATCCCGATAATAGTGTATTCATGACGTCATTCAAGAGCATAAACTATGTGACGCCCTGAGAGATGTCGGACTCGATTTACATCCCGATAATAGTGTATTCATGACGTCATTCAAGAGCATAGACTATGTGAAACCCTAAGAGACGTCGGACTCGATTTACATCCTGATAATAGTGTATTCATGACCTCATTGAAGAGCATAGACTATGTGACGCCCTAAGAGATGTCAGATTTCTTATGTATTTTATTGTTTTGTGAATTTCTTATGTATTTCCATGTTTTTTCAACCTTTTGTTTTCCATGTTTTTCGATGAAATTTGTTGGGGACACTTTTGCAATCACAAACAACATAAAATTAATTTATTTCAAACAGTAAAAGCAAAAATAATCATACATTTATGATTGTTGGCTGAAAACACAATTTCCATTGATTTTGTACACGAAATCACGTTTTTGAGCGATTTTGGGGTTGACATGCATGTATAACAAGTCGCGCAGCGTCGTAACGGTACGTCCGATTTTCGCGGAAACGGTCTCAAAAGATGCGCAAGATCGAAATTAAAAAGTCAGTGAGCGACCGATCAAAAATTTTGCACGGCGGCATGGTCAGCGAAATTCGTGAGGACGGGGTCAAATTGACCCCCCCCCCCCCCCACGTTAATATAGGGTTAAATGGTTAACCTAGCCCTCTGGGGTTTCATGGGCAGGGTCCTAGAGGGCCAAAAGTAGGCGATTATCAAACATCATCTCTGGATTCAGAAATAGTTTAGCCTAGTCACTTTGTGTGTAGATACCTACATATTATTGTTCCTCATGACAATGCCGAGGTGTCCCTGTGTGGCACCGGAGGAGGAATAATTATAGGAATAATTCACCTATGAGAAAAATTCCAGTTTACATAATTTTCTTTAAAGATTTAGACCAAACTTAGTGGGAATGATCCTTGGGGGATAGAGGGGCATGGCCCATAACCTCAAAAACTAGGTAACTTTCTAACCAGTGACGGGGCTCAGGGCAACTTCGCCCCCGAATCAATGTAAAAGAGCCCCGGTAAATTGCTATTTAGTATAGGGTTCAATACAAAAGAATTTCTGGAGAGCACTGGAATAGGAAAATTAACCCCCGAAAAGAATGGAAAGGGGGAAGGGATGTTATAGTTATGTTGTAATTCTGTTTTTATATTAGAATTATTATGGCATGTAACTTTGCACCGAGATTTGTGTAAAATCTGTAGTGGGTAAATGGGAATAATAAGCAATCTCATAGCATTCTTCTAATCTTCTTGCTCATACCTGTTATTGTTTTGTGTGTGTGTTTTACAGGGACTTGATGTCTATGTCGGTTGACCAAAGTGTCTTCCAAGTAAATGTCTTCAATGATGAAGCTGAGAAAGAAGAGGAGTGTGTGGAATTAGAAGATGAGAAGGGAGAAGAGAATATTGAGAGAGAAGATGATGAAATAAGTGAATCTTTGGCTCGAGATTTAATTGAAGAACGTAAATGTATAGTATTTGAGAGAAAACTGTTAGAGTTGCTTAAACAAGTTCATGGGATGAAATGTAAGCACAAATCATGAATTTGGAATTGCAATATACCGTATCTGGTGTCGGGACGGCAGTAATCATTTCATGGAAGTGTGCCAATGGGCATTTGGGAGGGGAGTGGCGATCTCAGCCCAAATTTAACGGGATGTATGCAGGCAATCTGCATTTCTCAACAGCTTTGCTACTCTCAGGTAACAATTACCGTAAAATAAGGATGATGTCAAATTTCTTGAACTTAAGGGTAATATCGGACAGCACATTTTACAGACATCAGCGTCTGTACTGTGCACCTGCCATTGAGCAGTACTGGCTGAATGTGCAGTAAGAACAATTTAACGAGCTGAAGGGGAAGCAACTGGTAGTAAGTGGAGATGGGAGGAACGACAGTCCTGGGCATAGTGCCCAGTATTGTTCGTATAATTTTGCCGATACAGATACTGGGAGATTTCTCCACGTTGAGATTGTAGACGTAAGGGAAGCGGGTGGCATCAGCAACAATATGGAACGTTTAGGATTTGAAAGAGGATTGATTTTCTTCAAAGAGTTGTTGATGTCCATGAGGTTGTCACAGACACGCAAACCCCCAAATCCTTGCCCTCATGAAACGGTCTGAACCCTACAAAGATATAGTTCATCAAGTTGATGCGTGGCATGGTGGCAAGAATTTGTCCAAACGTCTGATAAAAAGAGATGCAAGCCTCTCCAGCAATGGATATCTGCCATCAGGAATCACTTCTGGTATGTGACTCGGCCATGTGGGGGTAGTGAAGTCACACTCAAGTCCATGCTGCTGGGTATTCTGCACCATGTATGTGATGGGCATGTTTTGGCTTTGAACCCTGATGAAACTTCTGGTGCATGTACCAAGGTCTTCTGGATGAGCAACATAGGCCATGCTTGGTGAAGGAGTCCCCTCCACATAGGGCACTAGAGCAGTGTCTTACAGACACTAGGTTTATGAACTCCTTGACCTACATGTATTACAGGAATTATCGGCACATGGGTAGTCTAGAGACTTTCCACAATCATCTGCTGATGTATGCAGCCAAGAGGTCTACCTACAACTACCAAGGGTACAAGACAGGGAACTACCATAGATCACAACAAACACCTTGATCGTCCTGTGAGCAAGACACGTTCAGGTGAAACTAGGCTAAGACGTGTTTAACAAACAAACTCAACACTTTCATCCCTGTGATTTCCCACCAGGACAAATCATACTCTTTCTTATTCCCCAGTTGACCAAGAATGTGTTTATGCAGACACTGCATGATAATGGTAGGATGGGTAGGGTGCTGCAAGAATTTGTCCAAACGTCTGAAAAAGGCTGCTTCGCAAAAGAGATGCAAGCATTTAACAAACATACTGAACACTTTCATCCCTGTGAGCTCCCCGAGGACAAATCATACACTTACATTCCCGAGTTGACCAAGAACGTGTTTATGCAGAGACTGCATGATAATGGTAGGATGGATAGGGTGATGCAAGAATTTGTCCAAACGTCTGAAAAAGGCTGCTTCGCAAAAGAGATGCAAGCCTCTCCAGCAATGGATTTCTGCCGTCGGGAATTACTTCTGGTACATGACTCACGCATGTAGAGGTAGTGAAGGGAAACTTAAGTCCATGCTGCTGGGTATTCTGCACCATGTATGTGATGAGCATGTTTGGGCGTTGAACCCTGATGACACTCCAGGCCAATGCAACCACGGTCCACTGGATGAGCAACAGAGGCCGTGGTTGGTGAAGGAGTCCCCTCCACATAGGGCAGTAGAGTCTCACAGACACGAGGTTTATGAACTCCCTCAAGTATTACAGAAATTATCGGCACACTGGTAGTCTAGAGACTTTTCACAATCATCTGCTGATATATGCAGCCAAGAGGTTTGCATACAAGTTCCGAGGGAACAGGACACAGAACCTCTTGGCCACCATCGATCACAACAAACATCTTGATCGTCCTGTGAGCAAGACACGTTCGGGGGAAATTAGGTGAAGGCGCATATTTAACCAACGTACTCGACACTTTCGTCCCAGTGAGCTCCCTGAGGACAAATCATGCTCGTATATTCCTGAATTAACCAAGAACGTATTCGTGCTCAGACAGATACAGGAAATATTCTGTGACCCAACATTTGAAAACTCGTCTGTGGTGAAGGGCTTCGCTGAACAGTATAAAGGTGCTATAAAACACAACAACAAAGTAACTACCCCCTTTTTCAAACTACCATAACTTTTTAACGAAATAAGTTTAGCAAAATAATTTGGCAGGAGTATTCCTACATGCATTGACAAACTTATGTATGTAAATGTGCTTCATCCGTCAAGCCATGCATGAGTGAGCATGCATTAAAGGCAAAAATGTCACTTTTCAAAAGTCACACGGATCATTTTGGGGAATTTGTGATGCAGGATTTTGACAAATTTTGTTTCTGGTGAATGATTGAGCACTATTTATGTTAATCATCTATCGATTGACCCCCTTACACTTTCCCTGGTGCTTTTCGCATATTTCACGCTTCAATGAGCTCAATATAAAAATTTCCACATTTCTCAATTTTGAAATTATAAAATCCATTAAGTTTATTGAAAAAATTAAAATCTAGTATTTTTCAGCAAAACATATTTTTACATGTTGTATGTTGTACGAACGTAAGAGGTTGTCAAGGTTGAATGAGCACACTTTATGAACAAAGCAAAAAATGCCATTATTTACCAATATTTTGGCATAAGCGATGACTGCTGTGACTTTTGAAAAGTGACATTTTTGCCTTAAATGCATGCTCACTCATGCATGGCTTGACGGATCATTTACACTTTCACACAGGTGTAAGTCAATAAGTGTAGGAATACTCCTGCCAAATAATTTTGCTGAAATTCGTTTAAAATTTGTTAAAAAGTTATGGTAGTTTGAAAGAGGGGGTAGTTACTTTTGTTGTTGTGTGTAATTCAGAACAAATAGCCAGTGCCTTCGTTCACTTCACTACCTAACATTTTTTTATGGCCAACACTAAAAGCAGCCGGCAAGTACTCCATAGAAACTTGTAGAAGAAAAGCGATTTATTCCACATTCTTCCAGATAAGGATTTCATTGCCATTAAGACAAACACTTGAGAAGACCTTTCAGATTTAAAGTGGTTTGTCAAATGTCCCTTGTTTTTGCAGATGTTTGCGAGAATTTTGTACATAAGACTAACCATCTTGCCTGACAAGGTTTAGGCTTCACAAATGGAATCTACTAGAATTACTCGGACCAAGTTTGAAGAGAATGCATTGAGAAACACGGGAAGGCTATGTTGTATTCAAAAGTGTCAAACAATTAAAATGTAAATTGGAATTACAGCTGTAAGGATGGAACACAAATGAGAATTCCAAAGATCTTCGATTCTGCAGGAGACAGCTGATACTGTTCAATCAGATCAGTAATTTCTAACAAAGAAAAACATTTGGCCCTGTGCTACTACATGTAATTGTTTGCTTCTATTGTCTGGACCAAAGTTATTTATACCTTTCAGCATCAGACAATTTTTAAGAGCCTTTTGCTTATACTCTGGTCTGCTAAAAACTGGAGTTGTGGGGTCAGGGTTTTATAAGCAAAATGTCAAAGTGAAACAACAAATTTTGAACAGAGTGTACACATACATGTGGGTTTTCGGTGGGGACATGCACATTGCATAATCTGCACCCATTGTATTTCATTTCTTATTCTTTTGTCTCCTTAGGAATACCGTGGAAAGAATGTTGAAGCCTTTCGTGCAAGCTACATGTATGGCCAGACTGGGGAACTTCCTTCGTGCCTTCCCAGCCATATACCCTTCAGTGCGTTGACAGAAATGGCTAAGAATGTAACCCGTCGAGTAGTCGAGAAGAGCCTGGGGTTAGACAATGTCGCAGCTGTTGTCCAGAAGCAAACGTGCCAAACATACGGTACAGCATCATTAACTCAATGAAGAAAATGGGGGAAGAGTTATTTGAGTGGCTGTGTAACCTTACCACAGAGGAGAAAGAAAATGCTCCACGCACTATAATTTTGTCTTTGTGAACAGAGACGGACAGTACAAATGTTGTACAGGCAGGTTTTTTTTAATACTTCAGCCTCTCAATTGCATGGATCAAGTGGCCATGTACCATTCTGGTACAGAGGATACCGTGAAGCCCGCTATTGTGGCCTCCCTATTAAAGTAATCCATATGGGAAAATCAGGGTATTAATCTCCACCGTTGCATTTGGGATGGGAGTCGATGTGAAGGGGATCCGTCAGGTGATTCACTATGGATCCCTAACCAACCGTGATGACCTATGTCAGGCTCCTGGATGAGCTGGTCGTGATGGGCAACACACCAATGCTGTTCTTGTTCTAACCAAGAATGTCAAATAAGAGAAGACACAAAAATGAAAGAATACTGTGAAAATACATCTTCTTCATTCCTTTTGAATGTATACTATAAAGGGAATGAGTTACCAGATGCTGATAACCACTATGGCATTTGGAATGGTTGTTGATATGAAGATGATGATTTTATAATTGATATTAATTTCTAAATAATTTTTCTTGTTGCAAATTGGCAATGACAGTTTCCACTCAAACCGATATACACATGCACACTAAACTGCTAACGCTGGCATATTCATCACGCAACTTTTGAATAAGATGTATTGTTCTTTTTTGTAGTCCAAGATCTGTAACTTTTATAGTGAATTAGTCATCGTTGATAATGCCGTCAGACGTCAAAACAAGGTGTGTGGCCAAGTATGCTCTCCTAGATTACGGAAGGGTTATCGGACTGGACGTCATTGACGTCAGTGTAATTGAGTTGTTGTTGTTGTAATAGTAGTAGTAATATAAACTAGACTGGAAGTTTTACCCCATTTTCTGACAACCATTCTTACCCAATGAATATACAAAGTAATAATATTATGTCCTTAGGGAAGTGCATTTTTTGATGCAATGCTGAGTTATTTTCTTTCATAGATTTATTCGATGCAATATCGAGTTACTTAGTTTGTGTTTGACTTAAACATTGGTTTCTATTGACAGGCTGTTGATAACCAACTTCTCGACGAGTATGACAGGAATACTCAGAGAGAGTTCTGAAGGTAAATAAATTAATTTCTGCTGTTTAAATTGAACTAGACCCTGTCTTATACAGAGTTACAATTGATTGTAAATTTGCTTAGTACACTCTTGGTCATTGAATTACACTTGATATCAATCGTAAAATTGATTGTCATTCTTTATAAGATGGGGCCCTGGACAACAACAGGTATAATTATGTTTGTCCGTACCAACTATGTATACTATTAACCCTGAAATGTTACAAATAGAGCAAAATTGTTCACTTCGACTACCGTATAGTTCCACACATTTTTGAGCCAGTGATTAGAAATAATTACAATCAAATAACTTCTTAACGCATATCAATTTTGTCCTACTTTCCTTCAGGAAGAGCATAAGAAGTTCCAAAAAGAACATGCAGCTCACATCTTCCAGAAAAGAGCAATTGGCCGCCCGTACTGCAGACGTTCTGGTAAACCTGGAAACATGTAAACTAACGTATGCCAGTAATCTTAAGATATTTAAGGACAATGCCATGCCATGGATGCTACCCGTACTATTTAAACTGCAAGATTGTAACCTAAATCAATAAGAAATTCTTACAAAATGTCTATTTGTATCATGCATAGCCTTATTTCTGAATGGGATTTATATTGACTTTAATAAGATAGCTTATCTTGAGCGTGATTTAAGAATACCACAACTCCAGATTCGTTGTCTTGAAATACTTTTTCGCTACAGTCAGTGGGATAACCAAATCTAGAGTTATGAGGTTACATGACAGTATCCTATTCAAAATTACCAAGCCCAAGGTTTCCGTGGTAAGAAATAAAATGCAAGCAGTACACAAAATCGTATTGTGAATGAACCAAATGACGATGATATCCCAGCACTAGGTGACCCCTAAATCACAGTAAGAATATTCAAACACTGTTGGAGCAGAAACAAGAAATTTACTTGCAATTTCAGACAGCAAGAACTCTTAGTAAAATTCTGAACATATTTGTGGACACATCCACATGCTAATCAAAGATGCCTAGCAAGGAAGACTTCCGATACGACCGCAAAATGCACGATATGCGACCGCGTCCTAGCCTTCAAGGAAGGGTCGACAGGGAGCATGCTCACGCATATCCTGAACCATCAGCCAGAAAGTCGCAAAGGTGATGACCGCTAGAAGAGAATTACAGCCTTTGTAAGAAAATACAACCAACTGAGAAGTCAACAAATCTCGGAACTATCTTGGACATTATCGCGGTCGATGGACTTCCAATAAGCTTCGTGGAGGAAGAGGGTTTTCGTGACCTCATGAAGTTTATCTGCCCGAGTACACCATGCTGGTGAGGGAGACCATCCCCAATCTCCTCCATCATCGCAAGCAGGCTTACGTCAAGACTGCGACCAGGTGGCCATCAAAACCGATTGCTGGACGAGCATGGGACAGCATGTGTATATGATAGTAACTGTGCATGGTATCAACTTGTTGTCCATCAGTCAGGACCTCACTCTCCATTCGTATGTTGTGAAAACAAAGAGCTCAGGGGCAAAGAATGTTCCAGTGCTCATCACAATGAATCCCCTACTTGGTGTTACAAAAGACGATGGAAAACAAAAGCCAGCAACGTATTAACTCTATGACTTCACTGGTAGGGAGGAACGGATATCATAGATCAAAGGGCGATAGAGTTACACGTGCAAACTAAAGTCTAATCGCTGGACGATGGTGGTATTTTCTTATGTCCTTGACACCTGCCGCATCAATGCTTCAACTAGTCATGAATGAAGCCAAAGATCCACGGAAAACAAATTCCTTTGAATTTGGTTGGAAGGAGAATGATCTAGACCGTCCTTGGGGAGGTTGAGGAGCGACCACGCCCTCCTGATGACACGCTGGAAAGTCTGGGTGAAAGCCGCCGCAGATGTCGAGTATGCCTCTATCTAGCCCAAGTACATCATGCTAGCGAGGGAGACCGTACTTCAGCTCCTCCAAAAACGATACCATCGCAAGCAAGCTCACGTCAAGACTGTGACCAGGTAGCCATCACGACCGATTGCTGGACAAGCATGGGACAGCATGGATATAGGACAGTAACCGCGCATGGTATGAACTCGTCGTGGGAGAAGGGTTCGTTCGTCCTCGATACGAGCGACGTTGCCAGCATCACCGAGAACGATGAGGAAGCGAAGCGCGACTCCCGCAACCGCATACTGCACCTGCCCTTCAAACTCAACTTCAAACGATTGTGCAGGAGTGGGAGATAGAAGGGAAAGTGTGCTGCATCGTCCATGACAACGCAGCTAACGCCCGCAACATGGGACAGGCTGTCAATGCGGCCCACACATTTCAGCTGTGTGTGAACACAGACGTGAACTCTAGTAATCAGCTCCAAACGGTTGTCGGGCAGCTTGTCGGACATTTCACGCCTTTGACGGTGGCCTCACAAGCCCTTGTTACCAAACAAGAGCAACACAACTTGCCGAAACACAAACTGTCTCAGTCAACAAAACACGATGGAACTCCCATCTATGAGATGCTGGCTCAAGTGAAGGAACAAAGATGGGTAATAACCAGCGTCCTCACAGATGAACGGCTCAAAATTATCGCGATGCGATGACGTTGCAACTGAAAGATGAACACTGGGCAGTTGTAGACAGCATGACAAGAACACTAGAGCCATTACAGGTACGATTCTACTAATAATCACAAATTGTTTAATAAATTTAAATCTTATTTATACATCTTAATTTATTCAGTTCAGGTAATTCATTTCTTCATTAATTGGAACAAATTGCAAGAAAATCATAGACAAAATCAATTTACTGGCGCATGATACAGAGCCATGGTCTTGGTGAACTTTATATCTCCTGGTCGGAATGTACGCAAGCGTTGATGCCACGGAAATTTAAGCGACTTGGATTATCTATAGGCACTTCTAAAGAGAACAAGATCTGACGTCAGGCAGTTCTGACGATGATAAGCGAAGCCAAAATTCTCATCCTCAGTGGAGAGAAATACCAAAATGAGCTAACAAGATTGACACGGCATAGGAGAAATTGTCAACATTCTCCAAAAATCTAAAGAGACAAAGTTCACATTCACCGATAGGTGGAACTCAGATTCAAGTGCTTCAGCGAAAACTCTCCATCGGTGGCAATTTTACTGGCGCACGATACAGAGCCACGGTCTTGGTGAACTTTATATCTCCTGGTCGGAATGTACGCAAGCGTTGATGCCGTGGAAATTTAAGCGACCGGGACTATCTCTAGACACTCCTAAAGAGAACAAGATCTGACATCGGGCAGTTCTGACGATGATAAGCGAAGCCAAAATTCTCATCCTACATGAAGATAAATACCAGAATGAGCTGACATGATTGACATGACATTGGAGAAAATCATCAACATTCTTCAAGAATCTAAAGAGACAAAGTTCACATTAACAGATATGTGGAACTCACATGCAAGTGCTTCAGAGAAAACTCTCCTACTATAGTGGCAAACAAACATAGGAATTACTTTCTTATGCATCCAAAAGTCTGAAACTTCTATGGCATCTACCTTGTTATCTTTTACTTTCCGCTTTGCATTTCCATGTTGTTTTGATTAGCAATGAACATTATTTTAATTAATCTTCTGTTTTGTTTTTCTCATCCCTTGACTAACAGGACTGATCTAATGATCAAGAAGCCTTGGAAAAAAATTGAAAGGCCAACCACTCCAGAGAAAGAGATTATTGCTGTTTCACGACTGGACATACCCTCAGATTAGGTTAAGAATTATCAGATAAGTTAAAATAATTCCCATGTAAACCCCTCAAAAACAGTTTGTTATCTGAGTATGATCAATTATTTCTCCTTTCACTGAGCAGTAATCAATGCCATCAGAAAATTATTTATCATTATTTTCTTTATAATGGTACCCTTCTTGTCGTGATTTTGCCATTGAGGAAAGGGTGGTGTTTTACAATGGGATAAATTGTGAATTGAAAAGCTGCAAATTGAAACCTGGTGGTCATGAAGAGTCAATAACGAACATGTTCTTTTGTATGGGGGTTGCTCTTTTTGTTCTCGGAGGTGGAGGTGGAAGAGAGGGAGAAGCAGAGGAAAGAGGTGAAGGAGGAGGTGAAGGAGGTAAAGATTGCAAAGGAAGAGAAAGGGGAGGAGATGCAGATGGAAAAGGAAAAAGAGGTAGTCGAGGAGGAAGAGAAGAAGGAAGAAGAGATGAAGGTGAAGATGGATGAGGGGCAGGATGTGATGGTTGAGGAGAAAGTTGACGAGAAAGTAGACGAGGAAGTCGACGAGGAAGGAGGAGCAGCAGCAGAATGTGGTAATCGAGGAGAGAGTTGAGGAGGAAGAGGGGGAGAAGCAGGAGTGAGAAGAAAGATGTAACTTGTTGGTTGACGATCTTCATGCATCTTCTGCATGGTGGACTAACTCTTCATATATGACACGTTGTACAGCTTCTCACCCTGGAGAGAAATGGCTTGTCTACAAAGCCACCATCCAGCATGTCAATGAGAAAAAGTTGATCCTCCATAGGCTGTTCTTACTGGATAGTGCACCTTGTCAAGTGTTAAAAGCATGTTAAATGTGAAACCGGTTACTGGATATTCATGTACACCATTATGCAACACCTCCTTGGACCTTCACAATTATTATTACCCAGCGTAGGAACCCAGGGGGATGGACGATTTAGCAAAGCCCAAATCACCCCTTAAAATCCCCAAAACCCAATTCTTTGGGGCGACCATTTCCTTCAGAATCCCCCTCAGATTTGCTACTAAAAATTTCACATTTTTTTATTATGGCATTGAAACAAAAATGAATTTAATGGTTGCTTTTATGGATGAAGCACCGGCTAAAACATCTGCAATCTTTCATTGCATTTCTCAAATTCTGATGTGCAGCGAAAAAGTAGCCCCAGTGGTAGAAAAATAGCCCCCCAAAATTCAAAATTCAAAAATAGCCCCAAGGCTCTAATAAAAATAGCCCTTGAAAAATAAAATTAATTCCTACCCTGTTATTACCATATAGTAAAAAGAAGAAAAGGTATGTGCAGAATAGGATTTTAAGAACTGAATTTTTAAGAGATTCCAAGAAGAAGCTATACTCCAAATCAGTTCCAATAAATTAGACTATCTCAAGACTGCGGGAGCAAATTTGAATTATTCATTAAGAAATAAATGCAGCATATCAAAATAATCAAGCTACATTCACTTTAATTAACTTTCCAAAACAAAGCACCATCATTCTGGCTATTGGTGCATCATTTGCAAAATGGAACTTACCCCCGAAAAATTGTAATATACTGTTTGGATAAAACACTATGACCCTACAAGAACATTCTGAAGAAATTAAAAAGTGGGTCGAGCTCACGGTGAGCTATGCGGACATAGTCTTCAGACTGCAGGCATTGGAGGAAGAAAGAGGGGCATCCTCTGCCAATACCAAAAATTTTTGCATAGATCACAGTATAAACCCTGGCCAGCTAAAGAAAACTGATGAAGAGGTATCCCATGCCTTTGATTCAAAGTACCACACAGGAATTTTGAATGCATGAGGATACAGAGACCACAGCAATGGGATGTCGAGTCTCTTATTCCAATTTGCATAAATTTGCATAAATCCATCACTGAAGCCACAGAGATTTAAAAGAAAAGCAAATTTAAAAATCCAAGAAAGAGAATGAAGAGAGGGAAATAAGATCAAAATAAGCCCTACAAACAATGACGGTGGAAACACAGACTTTCTACTCTGGGCAAATTTCAGAACACACATCCAATCACATAGAGACCAATCTCCGATAGGTATGATGCGCTATATAAGAATGGACTATTATTATTATTATTATTGGGAATGTATTCAAATAAAGTGTTGTAACTTTTATCCCAAAACAGAATTTAAAACAGTTGTAAAATCAAATGTAACTGTTTTCCATAATATCATTTTACAGCAATTTTAGGCACACATGACACACCCAGTAACACGCCCATCAATTAAGCATTGTTCCATAAAAGAAAGGATTACTAGCAGCCTATCCCATCGATTGTTAGAATAAAAGTTTATTTGGTTACGAGATGACACACGTATCGCCAAGGCATATCTTATTTGTATTTTTCATGTGCTTAGTGATTAGAAACATATCACAAGCACGAATACAACAAATTATTATACAAAAAAATACTTCAGCAATATGGCTTCGTTTATCCGAAGACATAGTAATTTCAGCCAGGAAGAAGTAGAGATTTTAGTGCAGGAATATCTGGCAAGGAAAGAAACGATTGTTTCTGCCGTGTCTCTGACTCTGACTTCTACAATGAAGCAGAGAGCGTGGGCAAGCATTGCAATGTCGGTCAGCACCGTTTGCGGCACCATCCGACACGCGGATGATGTCCGTCGGAAGTTCGCCCAGCTAAAATGCGAAGCGAAAAGGAAGGCTTTTCAAAGGTGGAGAGAGGTGGAGAGAGGTAGAGAAGACCGGTGGAGGGCCTCTACCACCACCTCTGTCATCGGTGGAGGAGATGTTACTGATGTTCATGGGAGATGAGGCCGGCTATGGCACTGAAGGCGGCATCGACACCCCGACCTCATCACTTATGTCTGAAAGTGCGGCCGCGGCATCGCCGGACGACAACGTATTGGCCACTTTGGCCAGCATGGCCAACAGGCCTTCAACTCTGCTTGGTTGAACAAGTAGAAGAATATTAGCAGCAAACTATGCAAAAAAAGGAAGAGAAAATTAGGATCCACCAAAGTAGGATATTTATGAGTAGTGTTTGGAGAAGTAAACTCCGAGAAAACGGAGACCTTCCGGGAAAAATTCTATGATTGGCGAAAAAGCAGAAATCCGTGGAAACAAATTTGATGATGATATTTACAGTACTCTCATCAACACGCTGTAAAGACTACTCAACTCCAAACAAATATTAAACCTATTAAACTTATTTTCTGGCAAAAGTACGAAAAAGTAGGAAAATAAGAATTGCTAGGGGGAAAATTGGATAATTAGGATCTTCACAAAGCATAGGAAAAGTAGGACCAGTTGAAGGCCTGGGCCAATAACGGTAATTTTGCCAGTAGGCAACACAATTTAAACTGTGAGACAGCATTAAGTTCAGCGTATCCTTATCATATAGAAATAATTAACTAATTTTGCAAGTTACTCTTTATTCTTCTCAACTCAGTTGACAAATTGAATACAACGAACTTGTAACACCATCAAGTCGTTTTTTAGTCTCTATTAGTTAACATGATAAGGGCACTTCCGTAAGTCCTGTCAGAATTTTAACAGATGCACATACACCACATTTTGATGTGAACTAACAAAATGCACAACACGGGAAAATTATACTAGCAGCAATTCTTTGTGACAGTTGGTTGGACGGCTACAAAATTAAATTAGGATTGCTTTGGAATTATCCCCAAGTAGTTAGACTTACAAGGGGAAAATCACTCACAACTTTACAAATCCATGATTTTACCAACAGGCAAATATTAATTTAGTTGACTGCAGCAATATCGGCTCTTTGCTTTGCTTTACTGAGATTCAAGTAATCCCATAAATTTACCTGTACATATGTGTAATACCTATTAGTCCCTTTCACTCAGAATAAGCCAGTTCGTAACTAGCAGACGGAACGATTCACCCCATAATACCTTGTGTCTTTGAAGAGTGGATAATTCTTCAAGTAAGGCGCTGAGAGCAACCATTCTGCATGCATTAATTGCTTTTGTTACATTCAGTTGAAAAGAATACATTCCTGAATGCACATCTTGTGTATTCATGATTTCTCACATAGTTTTCACGCTGACCTATCCAGTTTTTCAAATGTCTCTTGAACATGCGCAAATTGCAATTACGAACTGGCTTATGACAGGTACATTACACTCGGTCTTCAGTCTGCCGTTAGACTATTTTGATGAACCAGCTTGCTGAGATGTGCAATGTGCAAGGCGTCCGTCCCACAACATCCTCCGATGTATGTTGCTCCCAGTTTGATCCATTCTGGCACAAGTGCATCAAACTCGTAAACTGTTGTCTTGCCACACAGACTGTGAAGGAGGGAAGCAGTATACAAGATAATAGTTTTTAGTACCATTAAGTTAAAGGTATTGGCTAACATTTACCACAGTTAAAAAATCTGAGCTACATGATTCCCCATGCTACCATTGTCTTTGATAAGGTCTAAAAATGACGCCCTGAAAAAAATTGTATTTCAAAATGATTATTTAGTGCTTTAAAAAGTGAAAATCGTAAGTTGATCGGATTCACCTGCCCGTTTTCTCCCATAGACTTACTGTGTGTACACCTACGCTATTTAAACTCGCCCCGAGTTTTAATTGTTTATTCATGCATAACTTGCTATTGGCAGTGTAACTTTCCAAACTTTTTTATTCGAGGGTGTTTATTTGTCCATACGAACAGGATTCAGCCTAGCGCCGCTGACGCGCTACGCAATGATTTCACCGAGCGATTTCACTTGAAATGGTGAAGTAATTTTATAGTTTCTGAGTGGAAAAATGACTTGACCCCCAGACCCTACCCCCCAAATATTATTTCAAATTCACATTGAACTCGGAGACCACAGATTTTGATGTAAAAAAATCAGAATTCTGATAAAAATCAGAAAATTCTCATGCCTGATTAAAAGTTCGAGCAAATTTTGATAAGCCTTTCAAGAGAGATGATTTTTGTCAAGCCACAGGCATGGAGCAAGACTAAGGGATCCTTGGCGGTGTCCATCCGTATTGTGAATTTGCACACTGATAATTGCAGGACAGAGGCACAGCCTTTGCTTCAAAGTGTTAATCCGTTAGCTTCAAGATTCTGTAATTCAGATATGGTTGATATATGACATATCTGATTCCAATAGTTGATAGAATTTGGTTGTATATTCCATCTATAAACAGCACATGTAGCCAAAATGTGAGTACAATCACTGAACACTCAAATTACAGTATTTTTGCCTGTGTGAAAGCAAACTAGAATCACAATTACAAATCAGATCACAAAATTTAAATTGGGTTCCATGTGTTTTCTCGTCATGATTCTCCAAAATCATGTTGCATTTTCCTCTAAAACATGATTTGGGAGGTGGAGGTTATATGACCTTTCATTAATTTCTGCTAGAGTACAGCACACTCTAGGGCATGTACCGTATTTGCCGGTGTATAAACCGCACCCGTGTATAAACCGCACCCCCGACTTTCGACCTCGCCAAAAAAAAAAATAACAGCGGTATTTCTTTTTGAAATGGTGGGGTCGC
>JZLH01S0597575.1:9704-20527 GCA_001188425.1 Eucidaris tribuloides
AAAATACAGCCACACATTATCGTATGGCAATGAATGTGGGCGAGCACCATATATAACCAATTTAAATTGTAATTTCCTAGCACATGAAAATGGCAAATTGAGAGCTATAACGCTCACCCAAAGAGGTGCCCATATTCTGAATCCTCTGTTCCAAACATTGAATATTTTGAATATATCATACAAACTTCAACTTTTCTTCCATCTCTACTTTCATTCTATGACTATTGCATGGTAAACTACCACAACTCTCAACAGAGTACTGTCAGGTGATAGACCCATAAATATGCCAGCACGGAGTAAAGAATTGTGGTCAATTATATCTTCCAAAATGCATGAACGACACAGGGCCAATTTTCCAATTTCCTCCATGGGAACTAAAAATTTTGGAATTGTTTACCGAATGATATAAGGAAAGGAAATAAGGTCATACTTGAATAGGAATTAATTGCTACTTAAATATATCCAATCTTAATATTTGCTTCACAGCAAACAAAGCAAAAAAAAAAAACATGTTATACAAGAGTAGACTTAATTAATGCTCATTTTAATGATAATTGTTTATAATAGGAACTCACTAGTTTATGTTATTTCTGTGTCACATGTATCATAATTGTTTCCGGACATTTTCTACATGTACCTTTTAACATGTATGTAGTTTTTGTTTCTGTTTTCTTGAAACATTTACATGTATATTTCTTTTAACTGAATTATGAAAGATTGGAGGAATCAAGGCTCGAACTAGCACTTGTTGCTACACTCTTGGTCCTTTTTATACAAACAATATAACTCAATATTCTTTTACTATTCGTTAAAACTGTAACTTAATCTATAGATTGTAGTTTAATCATGCATAGTAGGTACATGCATTTAGAGTACATTCTATAATTCATACTTATCATATGTACTTCTCATATTCCACTCTAACATAATTAATGTTAATATTCAATTGTAAGTTTTCATACTAGAATGTTACTTAATTCTCTGATTTGTTTATGTTGTTATTGTTATTGTTAATGTTAGTTAAAACATGTTCTTGTTATGCTATTGTTGTTAAATATAAAAAACTCAAACTCAAACTCCAAACTCTTATGGTTCGTACTAACATGCAAAGATACGTTTTTGCTGAAAAATACCGGATTTTATTTTTTTCATTAACGTAATGGATTTTAGCAATTACCAATTGAAAAATGTAGAAATTTTTATATTGAGCTCATTGAAGCGTAAAATATGCGAAAAGTGCCAGGGGAATTATAAGGGGTCAACGACAGACGATTAACATAAATAGCGGCTCATCATTCAACAAACCAAAATTGTCAAAATCCTGCATCACAAATTCCTCAAAATGACCCTTGTCATTTGCTATTATTAAACCGCAACACTTTATTCGTAGATATAAATTCAATTTTAGTATGAGAGATATTATCATTTACCTTTATTAAAAATTATGCATGTCATTGCAGTTTTTTAATATGCTGCATCACTTCTATGGCATTGCAAACAATATTAATCTTAGCTGCTCAAAAAAATGTTAAAGCCATTTTGCTGACTTGGTGGAAAAACACTATTTCACATTCGAGTTTGTAGAGTTAGATGAATGCAATGTTTGTCCTTTACACTACAATTCGTATTTGCTCGGGAATTTTGTTTCAGTTGCTATTTTATAGCAAGATTGTGTTGTTTTCAATACTCAGGCTACTAACCATTATAAAAAAATACAGGTTGAGCAACTTTTTGATGTACAATCTTCAAAATATCTTCGCATGGAAGATACAATAGTATTACTGCAATTCGCCAAAGCTATTTTCGCAAGTCGGGAAAAACCACCACACATTCGGATCTCTCAATACACTTCCCATCTGAGCACTTGAAGTCGAAGTGCCGCGATGCAGTCTGTAAATAAATGAAAACAATATTAGCCTAAACAAGTTCAACATGAAGACTATAACTTAGGGAACCCAATGTGCATACATCTATGTGATTGTGTGTGTGAGTGGATGTATGTGTGTGTTCGTGTGTGGGTTGGCGGTGGGGGTGATGTGTGTGTGAATGTTGTGTGTGTGTGTTTGTGTGTGTGTGTTGTGGTGTGTGTGTGTGTTGTGTGTTACATCCAATGAGTATGAGGGTATGGGCCTCTTGCATGTGCAAGACGGAGTATAGGATGTGGTTTGTATACCTCTCAACGCCCTTTTTATCTCTTTCTGATATTTAAGTTCTTCGTCTGTTGTAACTTACCACATCCGATCTCATCCGTGCCGCTAGGACATTCATAGTCACCGTCACACTGGTGAATTGGGGAGAAACACTTGAGGGCGTACCGACAGGGTTGGTCTCCTCCCTGACAAGTAAAAGCAACATCTGGATGAGAAAAAAAATAGTAAAAGTGAAGAGGAAGGAAGAAGAAGAAGAAGAAGAAGAAGAAGAAGAAGAAGAAGAAGAAGAAAGGGAGGGGATGTTGGAAAAAGAGAATAACAAGGAGGAGGCAAGGAAGAATAAGGACAAAGAGATGGTGGAAGAAGACGACAGCGAGAAGGAGAAAGAAGAAGAGAAGGCGAAGAAGAAGAAGAAGAAGAGAAGACGAAGAAGAAGAAGAAGAGGAGAAGAAGAAAGACGAGAAGACGAAGAAGATGAAGAGGGAGAAAAAGAAGAAATGCAAAAACATAAAAACTTGATTAATATCGACCGCATGAAAACCTACCTAGTGAGTAATTAATGAAGCACCATACCAAACAATCCATCCATCCACCCATCTACCAATAAATCAGTCAATTAATCAGTCAGTCAATCAATCAATTTATATCTATCAATCAATCTATCAAAAACTGTAAACTAAATTTTACCTTTTCCACTTTTGGAATGTATCACATTCATCCATAACATCGCTGTTGACAGTGGCATGTATCAGTTCCTTAGCCTTATAATTTTGGCTAGAAGATTTACATTTTGTTAATAAGAGGTATCCTATAAGATATTACCCTCAATTTTAGTGTGTGTACCACTTTCAGTACAGCATTTATACTACATAATTAAGAGAGCGTTACCTGTAAACTGTTCCTCTAGATGTACAGAGTTTACCAACACAATTGGGCAGTGTCAGGGTAAAATCTTTGGGTGGGGTCAAAAATATAAAAAACACCCCTGAATTTCAGAATTACAACGCAAATCCTGATTTCTGATTTCTTGAAAATATCGACGATGGGGACGCCTCCTCTGCACCCACACCTCATGCGCGAAATCCGCAGGAGGGAAACGACTGGATATTTCCCCCACGAATTGACAGACAGAAAGACACACAATATCATCCCCGCTCCTACGATTTTGGTCTTTTACTAGATCCTGTTACTTTTTATTGTTGTTTTTAAATGTGGACTTGGCGGATGCGTTTGGCTTGATGTGTGGCCAGGATTTTTTTTTTATTTTTATTTATTTATTTATTTATTTATTTATTTATTTTTTTTTTTTGGGGGGGGGGGCAGGTAACAAATGATTCTTAGCATCTTCGGCCCTCTGTCCCCTCCCCCCAGGACATGGAGGATATTCTAAATGTCCAAAATATCCTAAGATTTTTTTTAGAAAGGGGAGGGGGGGGGAGTAGTGACGAAAAAAAAATCATTCCAAATCCCAGTTAGAGAGGGCGCCGCTCTGTGGCGACCATCACTGGCTTTTTCCTGTCATTTATTTTCGTTAAATCATCAGTTTTGTGGTGTACTTTCATATAATATTGTGACTGTTCTGGAATGATAATGGAGTTCACATATCCCAGGGTAATCCTTGCTGTCTTTTTGGCCGTCCTGATATTTTCTGTGGAATTAAGAGCAGGACGCGCTATTGAGGTTCGACCACACGCCACAAGTCTTGTGTACACACGGGAAGAGCTGCTGAAAATACGGGACACTTCCCCGGCATCTCGGCCGACCACTTATGAAGACTTTCCTCGAGATATAAAACAACGGAAGAGAAGTAAGGGAGGAGGCGTCAGATCGCGTATTAGAAAGAGGGGCAATAAACCACCACTTCCAATCATTATCTTAGGTAACGTTCGCTCCCTGCCCGATAAAATGACTGAACTTGAAACTTTATCGACATACATGTATGAATATAGAGAGGCCTGCTTGATGTGTTTTACTGAAACTTGGCTTAACGAAACTGTACCAGATAACGCTGTTGAAATTCCCAACTTTTCGCTAGTTAGAAGCGACAGGACAACTGAATCAGGAAAATCAAAGGGCGGGGGATGGTGTCTCTATGTCAATAAGAGATGGTGTACGAACTGGTCGGTAAAATATTCGATATGCACCCCAGATATTGAATTATTAGCCGTCGGACTTTCAGCCATTTTTACCTACCCCGTGAATTCCCGCAAATTTTTGTTATCCTCGCGTACATTCACCCCAGGGCAGACGTCACGGTTGCTAGTGACGCCATTGCCGAAAAGGTCCATCATATCCAGTCATTATCACCCGAGGTGCCAATATTCATAGCTGGTGATTTTAATCAGTGCCGGCCAGATAATGTTCTGCCTGAGTTTGAACAATACATTGACATTCCAACTAGAAACGCGGCTACACTGGATCTTTGTTATGGATACATACCAAATGCATATACAAGTAAAGCATGCCATCAACTCGGGAGTTCCGATCATCTCCAGGCAACGCTATGACTGGTCAGATGACTCCACGGAATCCATACGAGCTTGTTCAGAATGTACGGAGTGGGACGTTTTCTTCAACTCCGCGGACACGCTTGATGGAGCAACGGATGTTATTAGTGAATACATTAACTTTTGTGTTGACTTGAACGTTCAGCGTAGAATATCGAAAGCTTTTCCGAACAATAAACCATGGGTTTCAAAAGAACTGAGAGAACTTTTGAAGGTTAAAAACCACGCACTCATTGCTGGTGATCGTGTACATGTAAGAAACATACAGAAACAGATCAAATCTCATGTTCATGCTAAAGGAATGTACAAGGAAAAAATTGAGAGAAGTTTCAATGAAAACAACCCAAAATCTGCTTGGAAAACCTTGCAAAATGTAACTGGTTATAAATTTAAGTCATCTGTTCCAGAATCTTTTGTATGTCCAACATTTCTTGATAGTTTAAATGAATTCTATAGTAGGTTTGATACTAATAATTTTTCAAAAGAGAACTCAGAAATTATGAAATGTCTTAGTGAGAAATGTAGTGAGCAGGGTTTCAGTGGTATACACTTGTCTGAGCACAATGTGAGAAGAGTACTAAGTAATGTCAATGTTAGTAAAGCTCCAGGACCAGACCGTATTTGTAACAAAGTTTTGAAACTGTGCAAGGATCAGTTGGCTTGTGTTTTTCAAAGGCTTTTTCAACCCTCTCTGGATCAACGAATAATCCCAAAATTGTGGTGTACCTCTTCCAAAGATCAAAAATCCAACTGAAATGAATGACTTTCGTCCAATAGCCTTAACATGCAGCATTATGAAGTGTTTTGAGAAGATTTTACTGAAATTGTTGCTTACTCAAGCTACCCCTTTCTTGGACCCGATGCAATTTGCATACAGGGAGAATAGAGGAGTCGAAGACGCGGTACTGTTGTTTTTACACAAACTATATTCTCATCTTGACACACCAAAAACATATGTTAGATCCATTTTCATTGACTTTTCAAGTGCATTTAACACTTTGATACCACATTTGCTCGCCAGGAAATTGACTCAAATGAATGTACACCCACAACTTGTATTGGTAGTACATGATTTTTTACTGAATAGGCTTCAGTTAGTAAAAGTCTGTCACATTGTCTCAAAAACACTTTCTATTAGTACAGGTGTACCTCAGGGGTGCGTTTTGTCCCTGCTGTTTTTTCTCTATACACAAGTGACTGCGTGAGTACTGACATTAATTGTTCCATCATCAAATATGCTGATGATACGGTTATTTCAGGGTATCTCGTAGATAATGCTGATGGTTATTTCTCGTTGATTCAAGACTTTGTAGAATGGTGCGATCGCCATTACTTGTTGCTTAATATCTCAAAAACTAAGGAAATGATAATAGACTTCCGCAAAAATGTTGAAGGTGACCATGTCCCTCTGTTTATTCATGAAACTAAAGTTGAGCAAGTCAGTGAATATAAATACTTAAGCACTACCATATCTTCCAATTTGGACTGGTCAAAAAAAATGTTACCAATATTCAGAAGCAAATCAACGGTTGTTTTTCATTAGACAGCTTAAGAAGCTCAATATAGACCGCACCCTCCTTGTTTTGTTTTATAAATCTATTATTCAGTCGGTTCTTACTTTCAATATCATCTGTTATTTTGGCAATCTTACATACATGAACAAGAGGAAAATTGACAGACCAATGAAGGCCGCCCAGCGCATCATTGGGTCAGAACTGCCCAAAATGGATACTATTTATATTGACCGCTTATTAGCCAAGGTTACACGCATAATGAGAGATTTCACTCATCCCTTATTCAGTTATTACTCCTATAATAGATCCGGAATTCGCCTTTGTGTACCTCGCACGAAACAAGAGCGCTACAGAAGTTCATTTGTACCAGATTCCATTCATGTCTTTAACAGCAGGGTGACACGGGGGATAACAGATGCTCATACCACGTGAAAAGGCAATACCAACATAAGTAAACTGTTCACATATACCTTTAACACCGGGGGGGGGGGGGGAACGAATTGAACGAATTAACTGTTTTAAAGTTTGACTTTATTCCTTCTGGCATCAAATAGGCCGTGTGGTGATGTTATGCATTTATAAATTGATAATACACTTTGAAGGTGTGCCGTATTTTTTGCGTGGAAAATTATAAGAATCTGTGGGCATAATTGCGGTTGTTTTGGTGTGATTTTTGCGGTTTGCGGTGGGAACCCATTATAATAAGCGTTTTGCGGTGGAGGGTCGGTGGGAGTTGCGGTGAGCCGTGAGAGTTGCGGTGGGGTTCTTGGCGGCTTGCTGCCGCCCATTCCCCGTAAAAGCTTTTTTTTTTTGCGGGGGATGGGTGGCGGCACGCTGCGGGAAGTTCCGCGGTGGTTTTCGCGATTTGCCGTGCGTTTTACCGGTCTTCCACCGTGGAGCGTGGCTTTTCACCGTGAATCAGTGGGAGTTGCAGTGGAATAGCCGTGGTTGTTTTTGCGGTTCCCCGTTGAAATGCGGGCGCTTATTTGCAGTGTATGCATATCTAATTTTTCACTCCATTATGTATTCAAGTCTTTTGTATGAGTTTATGATTGTATTTTGATTGTTATTAATATTGTCAACTTGTCATGTAATGCCAGTGAAAAACGAATTTCCATCTTTAATGGACAATAAATAAATTCAATTCAATTCAATTTATTTTTCCTGCCATCCCAGCCGCCGAAAAGTCGTTCAAGGAGAGGGGAGGGGAGGAGGGGGGGGGGTAAATGTCTAATTCCAAATCCCAGGTCCACAATTTTTCCCGGTCAACCCAGCCACTTAGCAGGGGAGGAGGGGGTGAGGAAAAAACATTTCCTAAATTAAACTCGTGTTCTAAGTTTAAACTTGGAGTGTTTTCGATATAATAAGGTTTGTTTATCGTAAAGAGGAGGGTTAGCAAAAGGGGAGTGTTTGACACCCAAACACCACCCCCCCCCGCGTTCGCGTACTGTATGCCTCCATTTTACGGTTTAGAACAGAGGTGGGGGCAATCAGTAAAGGAAGGAGGGAGTGGGGTGCAGAACGGAGGCCCCTCCCCAATATTTTCAAAAGTCAGAAAATCGGGAGGTTTTGCAGTGTAATTTATGAATTTAAGGGGGTTTTTAACCAGTTTTTACCCCACCCCAAAGATTTTACCCTAACACTGCCCTTGTGTTGTAAACACTGTTTACAGGAACAGTTTACAGGTATTGCTCTGTTAGTTATGTAGTATAAATGCTTTCATTGAAAGTGGTACACACACTTAAAATGAGAGTATAATATCTTATAAGGCAAAAACTCATAAAGCCCTATACTCTTAATACAGAGCTTATAACAATTTTATGAAAATGTACTGCCTGGGTGGAACATCCTCCGATCTTACTAATACTTTAGGATAATAATAGTCTATATCCAAGGAAATTTCCCTGAGACTTCCAAGTCGATCAGATAAAAAAATTCGTCCCACTGTAGTATGTAATCTCGATTCTAGACCATGGGAATTGTCTACCTCCAGGGTACAGTTACCTTCCAACCTTTTCTACCTCCACAGTTACACTCTGCTTTAGTGAAAAGTGATTCAAAACATAAGTTTTAGTCAAAGCAGTTGATATTAGTTTCCTCATTCCGGCACGATGAATTATTCTAAACGTCTGGAAGCCAGACTAGGTCTATACGCACCTGCATCTGTTACTGCTGATACTTCAGCCCAATACCGTGACTGCCTTAGGAAGCCAAACCGCCCGAACATTTCTAACCACATGGCGTTTCCACGAGACACCATATCCGGTGGCAGATCGTGACCGCTCCAGGTTGTTATGAAATAGTCGCGAGGTTCGACGCCACTGCCAATAATCAGATAGTTTCCGAACACTTAGGGGAGAAAAGAATAGATTGAAAGGCACCTAAATTACTCAAAGGTTTTGCGAAAAAAATATGCAAATGAAATAAAACATAATTGGGAAGAAAGTATTCATTAGATGTTGCCTCTTACGATTTGATATTGAACAGGTCTGTGAATACTGAGTAACTTAAAACAGTATAACATTGTACACAAGCATCCTTGAAAAAGTGTATCCTTTCTAACATTGATAATTCCCTCTGCCACCGAATAGGAGGAAGTATCGTGAAGTGATAATGTGCGTTTGTATGTCTTTTTGCGGTTGGTATGTGTGTTAACAATCTCACAGGAACAGTTTTACCTCTGGCCTCCGAAGAAATGTTTACACATGCTTCAAAAAGGAAAATGCTAGACCATGTTTGACTGCCAAGGATCAATGACATTGTCGAGCAAAAAAACTAGCCTTTTGACCAGGCCCTCTCGCTGTATTTACGGGCGAGCGAAGCGAGCCCAAGCGAGCACGCAGCGCGAGGGCCTTTTGAGATCTGATTCCAATTCTTTTGTTAGGCATTTGAATTACCTAATTTTGCTACCCTACTTTGGGTAGCAAAAATCAACCAATCAGCGTGTCTGTCTACTTGAGCCTACGTTGAATATGCAATCATATTAGGACCATGTTCGTACAGACCAAACGATCTGGAATCGTTCACTATTTCATAAGGCGAAATGATTCACAAACGCAGATTTTTGCACGCCAAATTGGACCTTACGAAACAAAATTTAAAGAAAAATGCTTCAAATACTTTATTCAAACAATGAACGTATAGTAATTTGGTGTTTGATGGTTTATGTACTGTAATAACCATCACTGAAGAATTTCTTTCAATCCACCGAATAGTTGACAAGGTCAAGACATGGGGACCGTAGCGCGCAATTTCATTGGTTAATTCAAACAGAGATCGGTCGTTCCTGTGGTCATGAATAATAATCACTTTTCGGATGCCAAGCAGATCTCAAAAGGCCCTCGCGCTGCGCGCTGCGCGCTCGGCTGGCTCGCTTCGCTCGCCCATAACAGTGAGAGGGCCATGTCAAAAGGCTAAGCAAAAACAGGTTGTCCACATGCACGGTTGGCAATCGAGAGGATAAGTCGCCGCATCTATTCAGACAGGTCGTCCCTATACTTGTTAATTGGAGGGACTAGTCGCCTCATCTGATGGACATTGGACAATTTGTCACATCTGTTGGACAGGTCGTTCCTACGTGGTCCGAAAAAAAAACCTACAACTTTGCTGGAGGAACTTGTGCTTCTTTGAGTACATCGCTGTTTTTTTTTTTTACAATTTTGCGAAGCTCTTATAATTTTCATAGAATCATGTAACAGATGAGAGTGAATAAAACAAAAGTAAATCACAAATATTGTCCAAATTACGCAAATATCTGAAATTAAATGTCAAACAGTTATGAAAGAATGCAGTACAAATTAAAATGTTCAAAGATTGATTTAATGAGGGATGCGTGTTTACCATAAAACGAAAAGAAAAGAAAAATAGCATTACTTTCGTACTGCTTTACATACTGAGGCGTTTTTACCACTCGGTAGGGTTCCACTTATAGTGCCAATTAACAGTAATAACAAATAAAGAGTTCAACCAGAACGAGATGACGACGACGACGACGACGACGACAATTATGATGATGACAATGATGATGATCATTATAATAATGCCATACCATGGCAGAAGGAAGCAAGTAACAACTCTCTCAAATTTGATTTATTCAACTTTTTTAAAACATTCCAAAGATCTGCCTCTTCAGGTAAACTGTCGGGAAGTTATCATTCTAATGAGGGATATTTAAGTCCAAATGCTGAAACATTGCATTCATGCCAATGTAGTTGACAGACAAGAAACCCTTTGTATGAAATGCCACTTTTGTTACTTGCTTTCTTTTGCTTTAGTATACTATGCTGCCTTATAATGATAGTAATACTTCTGCTTCTACTACTACTACTACTACTACTACTACTACTATTACTACTACTCCTACTACTGCTGTTGCTGCTACTACTACTACCACTTTTACTACTTCTACTACTTTTACCACTTCTACTACTATCAAACTTATACTTACTATTATTACTCCTACTAACACCCCTCCCGCTACTCCTATTACAACCACTACTACTACTATTACTACCACTACTGCAACTACTAGTACTACTACTACTACTACTACTACTACTACTACTACTACTACTAATACTACCGGTACTGTACTAGCAGTAGTTTGAAATGATAATAAAAATCCGTAATAAATACATAAATAAATAATTAAT